>CAVNYN010269839.1:0-11617 GCA_963692815.1 Nyctanthes arbor-tristis
AGTATAAATGTAAATACCGTTGGTTCCCACTGATACTCTCTCTCGTTGCAGGCATTCTAAATTTGGCAGCATTCTTTCAGATAGCGCTGAAATACCAAGCTACATTAGACAGAATTGAGAAGTTCCCGGGTGCAAATGAATTAGCTATTTCCAAATATCTGAAAGTTTTGCGTCGTCTTTATCTGTGGGGGAGCATGGTTCTATTTATCCTGTTTTTTGTCACTACAATCGTCGGAATCACAATGATAACATGTAACGAAGATTATTACCTCAAGGACTGCCTCGTCAAGCAATGTGCATAAGTTAGAAATTTGCATTATATTATGGTTGCAACACCTCCCTCCCCAGGGCAATTTTTTAGGGATCGGAGTCCGGTATGTTTCAATAGTTGGATCGTCCCCTCCCCCAGGGTCTCGTGTTGGTGAGTCAACGTTGAAAAAAAAAAAAGCCAAAACACAATCCCAAAAAAAAAAGAAAAAAAAGGATGAAAGAAAGAACGGAAACCCCAGCTATTTTCCTTCCTCTCGTTTGATCTTGATGAGTTGCTAGTATTAGAATATTGGAGTATGTAACACTTTTGTGCCCCTTATAATCCATACAGGCGTTTCGATTAGCTCACTTTTGATCCTTATTGTTTCCGTCTTGGGGTTGTCTTTTTCGGTATATACATATTTATTATCTAAAATTTTCTAGCATTTAAGTGTCATTATGTCACTAATAGTCTCATTTGGGTTTTAGTATGCATGCCTACATAGAATTAAAATTTTATCTAGCATGCATACATATATCCACGTGAGATTGTGAGTACTATAATGACATTCTCACAGTAAGCACCAGAAAACTATTACTTCATCGGTCTTATTTACTTTGTCTATGTTTCCTTTTTTGATGGTCTCATTTAGCCTGTCTATTCCTTCATTTAGTATTATTTTCTAAAGGGTAATTATATTACCACTACGATAATTGTTCTCCCCACCACATTATATATCCACCACAAATAACTTATCATTTTAATTAAAACACCACAATAAATTTACACTAATAACCTACCTTTTAAAAGTTATAAAAAAATGATAATATATTATTATACCACAAAATACCTTTTAGTCTTGATTTTCCCTTCTTCCACCACAATCTATTCAATCTTCCAACACAACCAATTCAAGAGAATCAATCAACATTCAAGCATTCATCATTTTGAAAAAAAGAGAAAAAAGAAAGAAAGAAATTCAACGATTCATCAGTCCAACATTCATCGATTCAATTTTTTTTTTAAACATTTGTTAATTCAAATTATTGGTAAAGTGATGAAAGTTAGGTGTCATATCAACTCATGTGTTCGTTCCAGTTTGCCAAAAATTAAAACTAAAATTAAAATCTAATAAAAACATAAGAGTCTTCTAAAAAAAATATAATAATAAAAAAATAAAAACATAAAAGGAATCATCACTCGTGAATTCCTAAAACTTATGTCTATATTAAATTGAAAGTCATGTTTTCTCTCTTCTTCCTTGATCTCACGGTTAAGAAAATTTTAATTTTTATCAAGATGCTGTTATGAGTTTTATTTTTAGATTTTTAATTAGGGTGTACAATATAAAAGATCAGAGATAATAAGATGAAAAAAAAAATTTTCCGAACAATTACTTCTATGCTTGAGTTTTTCTTTCTTTCTTTACTAAAAAAATAAAAAAAAGAAAAAACTACTTTGTCGTCAATTATATTGCGTAGATATATATATATATATATATGAATAGCTGTCAACAATTGATATTTATTAGAGTGCCAAAGGAAATCAATGAACTGGATGTCTGTCTTGCAATGCAAGCCTATGAGAAAGAAAATCTAGAAAAGAATGAGTGAAAAAAGTAAGGAAGATAAAAGGGTTAAATATTAATTGTGGGGTAGAGAAAAAAATTATATTAAGAATATATTAAATTAAGGTTATGGATATAAGTTTACTTAAGAATATTTAAATAAATAAGAAAATGTGGTGAGAGAATAAATTAATATGGTGATAATACAATTACTCTTTTCTAAATTCATTTATAATTATACCTCTCATTAAATAGAGATATTTTCTAAGTTTATTGTATTGCACGTTGAATGTATATACACTCAAACCTAACATATGTAATCTTATAGGTCCCACCCCTAACACTGTTAACATTCATCTACTGCCTTTTCTTTTCTTTTCTTTTCTTTTTTGGTTTTTTTTTTCAACTGAATTTTTTCTTTTTCTGGGTTTAATTTTATTTTTTCATTTGACATTTTTTTTCTTCATTTGACGTGACCGCCGTGTTCTCTGTATTCTATTTTGACTTCTTTATATTTTTTCCTTTAACGTTCACACTCATGATATTAATATAAACTAGATTTTTTTTATCTGTGCGTTACACAAATAGAGTTATAGTATACATTTATATCAAAATTGACGTGTGAGTGTGAATATCATTTTATAAATAAAGTATAATATATCAGTTTTATTTTATAAAATTACGAATTGATATGCAAATTACAATTTACAATGGAATATTCGTAGTAAAATGTCTGAGTTCACAATTCTAGCCTCCTCCAAACTCGTCGTACAAATTCACACGTCTAACCTATATAAAGTTGTAATAATTAGCAGTCAAATAATTAGATATAATAATTTGACTCATCAATCTATAAACCCATAGAGACATGCTTCTAATATGATTGACTCGTCACTCCTAATCGGGGCAAAAGAGGGAGTATGAAGCAATATTATTTGACCCGTCACCATGGGTCCAGGGCGGGTGCGAATCAGGTTAGACCCATATCATAGACCTCGTGACCCACGAGGCATTTTTCTTATTTTTAATAAATTTATTTAAAAAATGTATAGAAATTATTAGATATGACAATTTGACTAATCGACCATGAAATCCTTGGCCCATTATTTTTATTTTTTTTATTATATTATTTTTTTGAAAGGATTTTTTTGTCTCTTCCGATCTATCATGTTATTATATTAGTTAATATTGGGAACTTTAAAATTCTAAATAAAGGTTTTGTTTTATTATACATTCATCAATTAATAATGCGTTGCGCATAACACTAATTGAAAAAGGGAAAAACATTCATTAGTCCTTTTATAGGTCATAGTGATGTCCTAACCCGTCCAATGACCCAACTTGTCCTGACCCACTATATAAATTTGTAGATTTGAGGCGGGTCTGTGTGACTTTAAGACTCATAGGGTGAGTCCAAAATATGAATAACCCTCCCTATTTCCATCGCTATAAATAATCATATCACAATTAAGTATTGAAACTATAAATTTAGTCTCTCACTCGTGCATTGTACGGGAAGATTAATTTTAAAAAAAGTTCAATAATAATGAATAATAAAATATTAACAAATACACATTATCAGATTTGCATAGTAAAAATAATAAATATACAGTTTTAATTTAGTATTTGACTCACTAAATTAATATTTTATTAATACTATATTAATAGTTATATGTTTATATTATCAATTAATGCTTTACTATATTTTACTTTTAAATCATCTAACTTATTTAATATTATTAATTAACAGTCTAATAATATGTATCAGGCAAGACCCATATTCACTTAATACTCGTTCAGATAAAAATTTTTATACTCATAAGAAAGTATTATCTCGATGTATCCTTTCTATGAGTAGAATTCAAAATTGATAGTTATAATTAAAATGTTAAATAGAGATATATTTGTAAAGAAATACAAGTTAGACTTTTTAATATAAAGAGGACCATATATGTGGGACATCCTAAAAAGAAAATAATAGCAGATAATCGCAATGGAGAGGTTAATTTTTCTTTTTTGTGTAGTTTATTTTCTTCTTGTGGATTTCTTATCCCTTTATTCACAAAATTTTCGCTAAAATTCGTTATTATATTCGTCAAATAAAAATATCTATCAATTAATATTTAACCCGTACATTGCATGGGGAATTCTCAATGTTTCATATAAAAAAAATTCATTACATAAATTACAAAAAACAATAAATAGTCACAATAATAATTAAATCAAATGAAATAACAACATAAATTCAGTCGATATTTTGAAAGCTTCACATCTATGGAGAAAAAAGACTAAAAAATAAATTATTTGCATTATCTATAACCTAATCGTTGCAACATAAATGATATAGAAACAAAGATTAAAAAAATAATCACAAAGATTTTCAAGTTAAATCATAGATGTCAAGAAAATAAATTTTAGTCATATATTATTATAATAGAATTACATTATGTGTCTTTAATTATTGACGTGACGCAAATAAATGGATTTTATTGCAAAAAAAAAAGAAGAATAAATAAATCAGTTGATTTGCTCCAAATTATTCTGAACTAAGTTTTCAGTTGTAATATAAGTTATTTGAAATAGATTTCTAAGTTATTCTGAAATAAATTTTAGTTTTGATATTATCGAGAACTCTTTAAAGAAAATTTTGAAAATCAAACAAACATAAATAAATAAATAAATAAATAAATAAATAGAGATAATATCAAACAATTAGTTTATAATGCGCTCATTTCCAAATAATTCAATAATGGGAAGAATAATTCTAAAAAATAGTAATTCATAAGAAATTGAACAGTTACTCACCGTCGAATTTACATCGGTAGCGGATAATAAAAATTTTTAAAAACTTATAATTATATATAAATACTAAAAAAAGAAATGAGGAAACTAAAATAAAAAAGGAATATAAAAATATATAAACTAATATAAATTATTGAAAACTCGTGATGAATATCCAAATAAGAAAAGTTTAAATTTTAAAACTTGAAAAATAAAACCAATTGAAAACTAACATCATGATTATATCAATAAAAGAACGGGAAAATTGTAATTGAGAATCCAGAAAGCAAAAACTGCATTTTATGCAATTCAGTTTATTTACGGAACTGCCATTGGTGTATTGGAGGTTTTTCTTTTTCTTTTTTGTTATGTAATTTTATAGTAACTTTTTACGATTTTTGTATTTTATTTCTTCTTAATGCCATCTAACATCTTGTCAAATCTTTCTTTTATCCCTTAATTCCCTGACTACAACTTTGGAAAAAGGAAAAGTTCATTACAATCAGTAGAATGATGAGGATATGGCTGGAATAATCATTATGTTTTATCTAAAATACCTAGATGATAAAGAACTCTCAAATTGTGTATATATTCTGAAAATAAGCCACATTAAGTTTTTGGTTTTTGGAATTACGGTTACCTAATAGTTAACGAATGCTGACTATATAGTTTGGAAAAAGTCATCATTAATTGATGAAGATTGTCTGGGCACATCTCTCTTTTGTTTGCACATATATTAAATTTTAAAAGTAGTATGCAAGAAGGCTTACTAAACTCAAACTAAATCAAAGTAATAAAAGCACATTATAGCTTGATTAAGTATGTTGATATCTTATTATATAAGTGCTATTTTGATGTTGGAATTTTAAATGACTATTGTTCTTCCCGTGCAATCTAGTTATATCAAAAAGAAAAGGTTAAAGTGCCAAAAAATATTCTCTCTCACACACACAGGCGTGTTAAAGAAAATTACTTCTAGAAATTTAAAACATCAAGTTTTGATCATAATTCTTCGCTTCTACCCTTTACCAACCATTTCCTTTTTTTTTTTGAACTAATTACCATTTTATTGCATATCATCAAGCAAACATTGTACAACTTTACCAACCATTTCCCTTCAACGTGTTTTGCAAACTTTGCTCTATCTCCAATATTCCAGCTGAGCATTGCATTCTCCCTTCAACTTATAGCCCACTTTGATAAAAGAATGAATTTTCTTAATTTCTACTATGTTGTATTATTGATTTGTTTCCATTAAGAGCACCAGAAACACCCGTCCTTAACAAGATAAATCAACTTATACAGCCGGGGAAAACATAGGGGTGGCCTCTCTATTCCATAGTTACTCCCTTTTCAAAAAATTCTACAAAAAAAAATTAATTAAAAAGAAAATTAGTGTTTCAATTCAGAATTGTCAAATTTTGACTACACTTTGTATCATGTTCTGGCTATACTCTTTTACACACCCTAAGCATTTCCAATGCAACAATGTGCACAAGAGGACTTAATTTATGTTCCATTTTTTTCTCCATATACTCTCCTTGACAATGTCTAGTTGTAGAAAGTTTAAGAATGATGTGGAGGGAAAAAAGGAAAATAAAGAGAGAAAAATGTAATAAAGAAGAGAAGGGAGAGAGAGAACTTCATATATCACATAAAAATATGTTTACCTCTCTCCTCTCGTACACATTGTTACATTAGTAAATGTGATCTCATAAGAGCCATCGAGAAGCCTACCAAAAAGAAATTACTATATTGCTAAATAATAACATGATGAAAGCATCATAAATTTGACATTTCCAAGACAGACAATTATTCAACCTACCAATGAACATGACATTAACATAATAAATTTGATGAAGATACATGAGATCTCAAGTTCAAATAATCTCATTTAAATCAATTAAAAATCGTTATAAATCGAGCCAAACACACTAGAAATGCATTTCAATTTCTTAGTCATTCTATCCATTATCTTCTTGAAAAATTCTAATTGGACAAAAAGAGGGACAAAAAGGAATAAAATTGACATGTGGGTTATGTGATAAGTGTTGATGTAAAAGTGATGTGATGTGTTGAAAAACAGGATTGTGTCATATGTCAGTTTTGTTAGAGATCGGAATTTTCTTCATCACAATAAAAATTTAAATCTTCGCACATGCAACAAAATTCTATCAGCAAATTAATTATGAAAAAGGATAATATTAAATGTCCACTGCATCTCATATCCATCTCACATTTACCCCTAGGTGGATATGAGTGGGGTCGATTTGTAGCATTACTCTTATAATAATCATAATGAGCTAATATGCAAGAGATTTGATCTATAGCATTATTATAGTAGGTGCATTATAAGAAAAAATTTTGGTACTCCAAGAGTACTAAATACTTAGAATCCTGACCAACAAAAAATTTGCTAGCGGTTTTAGGTTCAAATTAGATAACAAAGTCGAGACCCCTAAATCTACATATAGGTTCTTAATAATTAGTTAATTAGGTGTACTTATTCAGTTTAGTACTTATAAAGTACCAGAGTTTTCTCCATATATAATCCTAGACACTTAAACATATATAATGATAACTGAAATTTTATTTTGCCTACATACATGTATGTTATTATGCCTGTATTCATATGTGTCAAACATTTACAAGTACAACCACACTTATAGTCTGAATGTGTGCCACTTATTACACACATACACAATAACATGTCTATGTAGGTAAAATAAAATTTATGTGAAGAATACCTGTGAAGTTGCCAGTTGGAATAATTAAGCTAGTCACCAAGTCGTGATTACGTTATTATCTACTTATTTTCAATAAAAAGGAATACTTTATATTAACTGTTTGCAAACTCATTTTTAATCAGTTTTAATAAAAAATAAGAGAAAGAATAAGTGATGTTGAATATTGGAGATTTGTGCAGTATATGTACTGATCCCATAAAATATACAGATGTGGTTAGTTTGACTAATTTTTATTTGGGTTAATTTCACAAATCGTCTCCAGCTTTTGAGTTAAGAATCAGTAGCGTCTCCAAGCGTTTTTCGACCTCCTGGGGCCCATACTTCCATAAATTAGTACGATAAGTCCTTTTGTCACTATTATGTTAATTTTTCAACAAAATGACTATTAAACCCTTTAATTTTTTATTTTTTTTAAAAAATGTTTAAAAATAATAAAAAAATAAAAAACCCAACCCACCCATATATCTCCCATTTGCTGCTGGAAATAGCAGCAAAGGCTAATCTGGGAGGGGGGAGGGGTTGCGTGGGTTGCGTTTTTTCCTTTTTTTTTTAAATTTTTTTATTATTTAAATTTTTAAACCTTTTTTTAAAAAAATTAAAAAGTTAAGGGGTATAACGTTCATTTTGTTGAAAAATTAATAGAATAGTGACAAAAATGCCTATTGTGTGAATTTATGAAATGTTAGGAACCCATGAGGTAAAAAAATGGAGACCCAAAATTCAAAGAACTTAAGGTTACTTTCATAAATTGTCCTCAACCATTGAGTTAAAAATCGATTGGGCCCATTTTTTTGACTTCCTGAGTTCCCAACTTTTATAAATTCGTACGATAAGTCCTTTTGTCACTATTCCATTAACTTTCCCCAGAAAATGACCGTTATACCATTAACTTTTAATTTTAAAAATAAAATATTTAAAAATATTAAAAATAATTAAAAAATTAAAAAAAAGAAACACTTATTTTTTAATTTTTTAAATTATTTTTAAATATTTTATTTTTAAAATTAAAAAATTAAGGTGTATAACCTTTTTTTTATAGAAACTTAATGGAATAGTGACAAAAAGTACTGCCGGGGGCAAGGGAGACGTGGGGTGGGGTGGGTTTTTTTAGTTTTTTATTATTTTTAACCATTTTTTAAAAAAAGTTTAAAATGTTTATTGGGGGTATCATCGTCTTTTTCAAAAAAATTTGGCTGAATAGTAGCAATAGGGACGATTTGTGTGCATTTTTGAAAGGTTGGGGGCTGTGGTGTGTCTTAAAAAAGGTTGAGGACGAAACCGATTCTTAATCCAAAGGTTGGGGACGATTTGTGAAATTAACCCTATTTTAAATATCTTTTTTATACGAGGGGAAGATAGGGGAGATGAAGGAATTTAGGAGAGAGATAAATACGAATTGAACTCGTACTAAGAAATTTGAGTATATAACTACAGTACAACTCGAAACCCACTGCCAATAAAACCATTTGTAGTTTTACTAAACCAAGAAATAAACATTGAAAATAGTATCATTAAATTAAATGATAAAGAGTAAATTTGGAAAGCCAAAATTAAACTCCGGCCACTTTTTAATTTGAAAAGTTATTTTTAAGAATGGAAAATTTTCAAAAACAAAGTTAAAAAACTTCTTACTCAGTTTCAAATCAAAACCATGTCATGTGTGTATTTTAAATTCTCACGACATTTATCCACAAGTATCACATAAACGGGAAGTTTTTGAAATGGACTCTCTTGAGAATCTACCATCTAAAATAGAGACTATCTTTTATTTAAAGAGTATTTGGGAGGAGAATAGAATTTTTAATAATATTTTTAAGAGCACCGAGTTCAGTTCTCAAAGCAAATCACGGTGAACAAATTCTATTAGTATAAATACCCTAGTTCCAGGTTCTTGGTGTACTTGTGTACTTGGAAGCAATGGTTGAATATATTACCGGTTTCCAAGTTAAGCTTGAAAATCTCAGCAATAAGCGGATCCAACTCGTAGATACGGAAAATGACATCTCGTTCCCCTGCTTGCAACCGGGCGGGAGCGAGAATTGTGATGTTGTGAGAATTTATAATGCTTGCAATTCTCATCGAGGAACTTGGCCGATTCAGCGGGTTCTTATCGACGGCAAACCCTTCGACATAAAGTTTGATGCTTGTCTCTTTTTGTGCTACGTTATAATCAAATTCAACGCTGAGTTCGATCAAGATGGAGACTGTGTATCTTTCGAAGCTGAAGGAGTTAAGGAAGTTAAGGAGGAGGATACATTTCTAAGGATTGGGAATGTTCTTTTTTTTTTCATCTCATGTTTAATTTTAATTTGGTGTATTAAAAGTTCACGTATGTTAAGATCCTTTTCAGTTTATTCTTTTTCTGCCACTTTCCGTCAAGAGAGAGTGATCCCTCAAGAGAGTGAGGCTACTGCCGGAGTCTCATGCAGGGAGAAAATTTGAAAAATTTCTACTAGTTGAAAACTCAGTCAGTACATACTCCAAGCAAATTTAAGCAACACAACACAAGTGTCTATGAGGGCCCTAATAGTTAATTAGACTTGCTATATCCACTTGTTAATTCTCGATTTATTGAAAGTATCGAGTTTAATTAGTAAAAGTTAATGGGAAAGTATTGCTCTGATCCATTGCTTTTTATTATTTCACACAAACAAAACTAGTCCTTCGGTCTCTATTATTTTATCATATTTTCTTTTTAGAATGTCCCATATATATATAATTTCATTTCTATATTAAAAAGTTTAATTTACATTACTTTACAAATATATACTTTAATTATAAATATCGGTTTATAATTTTATTCATTAAATAGAGACAGATTAGGAGCATGGATCACAAAACGTAGCTTTCCAATATAATTTTTAATTCATGTGAAAAAAATAGATGGGACCAAATAATTGAGACGGATGGAGTATAATTTTGAAAATGAAAAATGAAATTCACTTTCTTGCTACTTTCACAGAAAACATGCATCTGTATAAATCAATACTGAAAAAAACATGTTTTAAAAGCTTTTAATACATTGTTTAATTGTCTTGTTTTCCCTGAGACCTAAGAGTATTTCCCTACCCCTTCCCCCCCCCCCCCTTATTTTCCTTGGTAGACTTGGTGTTGGCTATTTACTGGGGAGGGAAGAGATATGGAATCAAAGACCAACAGTTCCAATTTATGAGAAGAATTTCAGACATGAAGAACCTCCTCAGCAACCAATTGGGTATGTATACTTAGAAGGGTACAAGAATTTTTTTTTTTTTTTAAAACAGTTTCATTTCAATTCTGTATTTTGTCAGTATTTTTTTTTAATTGAAAATTCTTCTAATACTAAATATATGGCATCGCTTATTTGCCTTTGTTATAGTGAGATCCAAGAGAATTGGATTTAATTTGTAGCAGACAAGAGAGACATTACAAGAATTTTATGCTAATTCCATGAATTCGCATATAAAAAAAATACATATATATATATATAAATTATAGCTAAAATTCTCTTTTTCCAACCCAAAAAAAAATAAATTAATAAAAGAAAAAAAATCGTAGCTTTTATTTCCTTACGAATCATTCCCGTATATGAATGAAATCTGTAAGCAGAGTTAACCTTTTCTCACGGAAGCGCAAATCATCCCAGAGGCTCCCAATTGCCCAAGGTAGCATTTACAAAAGGCAGAACTTATTTTATTTATTTATTTTTTGGCTTTTTTTTTTTTTTTTAATTAAAGGTCCAACAGGTAGAAGTCTCACTTCACAATCGACCATGGCATATTCTCCCTCATGTGACTCCAATCTCTCGGTCATTTGAATTCTTCAATAATTAAACTTGGCCCTAATTTCTTCATTTTTGTGAAACAGTGGAGCCTCACTTTCGCGTAATGGTGGAGCCTTGGGCCACGGAGGAAGCGGATAAAGCGGAAAAATTGACTAGGCGTGGGAGACTAGCAACACACTAAGGTTAGTTTTAGAGTTTTACATATTCAAGATTTGCCCTTTTCCTCATCTAGCTCTAGACAAGTTCAAAAGGATTTGTTCGTTGAAACTTGAAAGTAGCGCTTGTGAGGCTTCAATTTATGAAAACTATGCATGCAATTGCATGCGATTATGAGATTTTGGGACTTTGGTAATGATTTTTGTTTTGTTTGTTAATCTTGCAGAGTTGCAGTTTGAAGGTGTTCAATAATTAATCCGTTTTGCTTCTCAGCAAGTTTGTTTGGTTCCGGTTTTTCTTACTGTAATCTGTAGTTGTGTCTTCTTTTTCTTGATTAGGTTGCTGTTTTTCCT
>CAVNYN010269840.1:0-34755 GCA_963692815.1 Nyctanthes arbor-tristis
TTTTTGTTTTGTTTGTTAATCTTGCAGAGTTGCAGTTTGAAGGTGTTCAATAATTAATCCGTTTTGCTTCTCAGCAAGTTTGTTTGGTTCCGGTTTTTCTTACTGTAATCTGTAGTTGTGTCTTCTTTTTCTTGATTAGGTTGCTGTTTTTCCTCTCAACGGCAAGACCTGTGGGGTAGTAATAAGTAACTTATTGTAACATTTTGAACAAATTGTTATTATTATTATTATTATGGTTGTGTTATGCCTTTTTGCTAGCTACAGGTTCATCCACAATAATAATAATAATAATAATAATAATAATAATAATAATAATAATAATAATAATAATAATTTATCTTGTATGAGCTTGAGAGCATCGCACTCCACTTTGGCCAAGGCAAAATGGTTCGATTTTCCAATTTTTAACCCCTCCCATATTGCCAAAGCATCCGCCCCTTAATTATGAATTTGCAATTCTTTTTCCATGTGACAAAGGTTCCATGAATAACTCCTATATTGTCCTTCACAACCCCACGGAGTGGCAAAAGTTTGAAATATAAAATCAATTACAATTGAATTCATTTATAATTTGTACTTTGCCAAACAACCCTTATATACTAATTTTGACTACAAACTGAGTACTAATTTCCATTTATCAATTAATTAAATTTGAAGTGTCGTATTCAAAACATTCTCTTTTGAAAACGAGTCTCATCCCAAAACTTCTCGAAGTTTTATAACAAAATATCTTACCACATATGGCGTGTAATGGATACATGTCACCTGTATTTAAAATATATCGCGTACATGAAATACACGTAGCGTGCATTTATAGACTATGCTACACTAGTTAACTCTATGAGAGGCTTTTGAAAATTTTTCCTTTCTGAAGGAGAGTCATATTCATTTCATAGGGAATTATATAATTTGGTATATTAAATTAAATTAAAATTAGCTGATATATGGAGACAAAAGATCGATCAGAAGAAAACAAGATGGATTAAAATAAAGTGTACTTGAAATTGCACTAGTCAATTAAATATAATATATATACCTTATTATATTTCATCAAAAGTGGCTTTTATAAAATCTTGTAACCTAGCAGAAAAGGAATAGCTTTGTAGTATACTCTTTTTCTTTTTCTCTTTCTTTTTTTAATTGCTATCAGCTTCGTAGTATATATTATTTTATATATATATATATTTGTTTTTAAGTAGACTAAAATATTTCTTGACTTCATGACTATAAACATCCCACTGAAGGTTGGATCCGAGTAGAATTTGACGTGGGTGTGTGTGTGCCTATAATATATAGATATATATATATATATAGACTCTCATGTGCACACACAATGAGAGTTTGATACAAACGTATATCAATAATAGAATATGAAGTTGTTATTTATTTTGACAAAGACTCATCCCTAGCATTAAACGTTCAACTTATGTTCAAAGATATAATACGTCAGCTTGTTTAATGCGGAAAATTACACTCCACTGGCTTGATAATGGACCACATCTATGTGCCGTATATATTTTTTTCGTGGTAATTAGCTGAAACCCATCCATTGACTATTATAATTTGATTAATACTCTCAATTATAACTATTTTGATTTTTGTAGTAGTTATTGAGAACAAATTACAAAATACTTACATTATTAATATTTTGGAAAAAATTAAAAAAAGGGAAAACATTAAACAAATTGCCCCAAAAAAAAATTAATGCAAATACTAAAAATGAGACTCCTACCTTAATTAAAACTCCCCCATTCTCTTTCATCTCGAATTATCATTACTTACAACCATAATCTCCATATCCTCAAATACCACGTCGACTTCGATACCAAGAGCAAAATCGAAGGAGTAATTTCATACGAACAATCGGGGGGAAAGTACCGCACCACGTCGACTTCAACGCCATTTTTTATTCTATTATTATTATTTTTTTTCTATCCTTGTAACCGCCCATTTATGTATATTTGTGTGTTAATTTGAATGTTTCGTCTCTCTCCTGATTCTTTCTCCTTTGGATTATGCGGTGTGAATCGAGAAGCTCCCAAGCTTGGTAACGTTGGTAATGGTGTCGAGAATTTCTTAGTTCAATGGTGTAAGTACTTGGTAATGTAACATGTAATAAATTACACAATGTAATGTGTAATAAATTATATGATTCGAAAAAAGAATGAAACAATGTAACAATAATATATCATAAAAGATGATACAATGTAATGTATAATAAATTACACTGTAATGTACATTGTGCAATAAATTACATGCTATAATGTAGTAAATTACATGAGTCGGAAAAAGAATGATCCAATGTATCAACAATATATCAGGAACTATGGCACAATGTAATGTGTAATAAATTACATGGGTCAAAAAAGGAATGAAAAAACAGATTATATGTAATAATTCGAAGAATAGAAGTTTTTCCTCCTTTGATTTTGCTCTTGGTGTTGAAGTCAATGTGGTGTTTGAGGAGATAGGAGAGGACGGTTGTAACTCACGATGAAGTTTTAATTAAGATAGGAGTCTTATTTTAGTATGTACATTAAATTACATGTTAATATAATAAATTACAAGAGTCAAAAAAAGAATGACACAATGTATCAACAATATATAATAAACGATAATACAATGTAATGTGTAATAAATTATACAGTAATGTACATTGTGTAATAAATTACATGGTAATGTAGTAAATTACATAGGTCAGAAAAAGAATGACACAATGTATCAATAATACATCATGAACGATGACACAATGTAATGTATAATAAATTACATAGTAATAAAGTAAATTACATGGGACAAAAAAGGAATGAAAAAACAGATTATATGTAATAATTCGAAGAATAGGAGTTTTTCCTCCATTGATTCTGCTCTTGGTGTTGAACAAATTGACGGGGTGTTTGAGGAGATAGGAGAAGACGGTTATAATTGACGATAATTAGAGATGAAAGAGAATGAGGGAGTTTTAATTAAGGTAATTAAGAGTCTTATTTTTAGTATGTGCATTAATTATTATTATTTTTTATATTTCGTTTAATGTTTTCTGGTTTTTTTTCTCCAAAATATTATGAATGTAAGTATTTTTGCAAAGGTCGACGGTTATTGCTAGATGAGAGAGAAATGAGTGTAATTGATGATAATTGTAGATGAAAGAGGATTAAGGAGTTTTAAATAGGTAGGAGTCTTATTTTTAGAATATCATTTAATTATTTGTGATTTTTTTAATTGTTTTCAGTTTTTTTATTATTTTTGAAATTTATTATCTTCAAAATTAGAGATGACGTATTTTTCCAATTTTTTCCAATGACAACTACAAAGACCAGAATAATTACAATTGATAGTATTTTTCTAATTTCTTACAAATGTATCTACTTACATTAAAATTTCCCATTTTTTTTAGAGAAAAGTAAAGATAACAATGGTCCACATTTTATTATTTCTCTGAGAATTAATTTCCACATACATAGGAATGCTAAATTCGCACTCTCTCCATGGCTCCATCCTATGAAAATTGTCATATATCTATTTTCACATAAATTAAGAAAGTTCAATTAATATTCCTTTTTTTTCCAAACAGTCCAATTAATATTCTTGAAAAAAGTGAAATTTAAGAACATTTATCATTCATTTAATTAGTATCCAGTTTAATAGTTGTTATAAATTAATAATAATGCACATTAAATAAAGAGGATAAAAGAAAATTAAGAGATTAATTAAAGAAAATGGATTGTAATTTTGGACGAATATATAGAAAAGAAATAGTAGACTATTTTCGTGAGACGGAGAGTATATAACAAGGTGGATGAGGAAAAAATTAATCTTTTAGTTGAAATAAGTAAATTGAATGACTTCCATTGACACATAGGTCTAAAGTCCTTTAAATATAATTACAACAACTTGTTAAAAAATTGTCTAATTATTCCAGGAAAAGTAAATCCTAAACTTAAAAGGAAACCCTTTAAATATATAATTACAGCAACTTGTGAAAAAATGTCTAATTATTCTCGGAAAAATAAATCCTAAATTTAAAAGGAAAGATAACTAGTTATAAAGGAAACATAATATTATATTTCTTACTATTCTAATTAACTAGTATAACACCCACGAGATTCACGGGAAGAACAATGTTAAAAAATAAATGAGACATAAAAGATCAACACAAATTTGTTTTCTTAATGTTTAGAATGATATAAATGTAAATAAAATTAGAAATGTCAGTTGTGTAATCACAATTCAACTCACAACTAACCACTCAAAATGTGAAATGATAATAAATTAAATGTTCAAAATAAAAAGACAATTGTACGAATTATGAAATGTATTTATTTTCTAAAAAAACAATTATAATGCACAAATTCATAAGCACAATAAGTCAAATATATATATATATATATATATATAGAGTCGCACCGTCCTATTCTTTCGTCACTCATCGTTTTGATCTTATTCCCTTTAATGTGAGTGCAAGATTAAAGCAGTTACATTAATTCTCTTTGGGAAACATAATTACGAAAAATTTTATTTTGCCCACGCATGTATGTTATTATGCATGCGAGCAATACGTGGCACAGATATAAGTTATAACTGTTAGATACTTATAGTTTAGATGTTTGACACATATGCACGCATGCATAATAATATACATGAAATATAGGCAAAATAACATTGCTCAACATATCACTAGTACCAAAATTAGCTCTCCCAAGCCATTGGCTATCCAATACCTTTTACACTCACGGCAATTTAGCTAGGACTAAGTAGAATATTGAACTTCTTTATGCTCAAATTTCTAACATACCTGCCTCACGCAACCAACCAAAAGCCATCCCATACCATGAAAAGTCCAAAGTTCAAGGCTAACTTTCTTTCAAGAGACTATTTAACGTCGTGGTGTTCAAATGTTCATGCATACCGATTAGTAAACCAATGGGGCCATAATTGATCACTCTTGTGGTCCAAATTTACAAATCCAGTTACTGCAACCTCAATTGATCTGTGATTCGTCAAAAGAGTTCAATAATCATTTGAAAACTATCAATTATTATTTGATAAAAGACGGAAACCATCAATTATGTATGCTTTGAAAGTCCTCTGGCTAACCAACCATTTATACTAATCTTCTTCTCATAGTTTTCAAGATTATTATAATAATTATTAAATAAATTTGGTCAACACTGCAATGGGATATCTTTCTAGTGTGACATCCATGCAATTCACGTTTACACTGGAACAATTGAATATTAACAAAACGGAATATTTTGGGAAATTTTTGAAACACGACATTTTTTATTAAATAAGTTAACTTACCTTCCTTTTCACGTGTCAAAATTGTCAAATTAGAATGACTTGTTGTCACTCTAGATATTACAATAAAGTAGTGCTATTTATCTATAATGGAGACAAGTATCCAGTTTAGTTAGCACCTTTTACATTGAAGGATTGTGGATAATCATAAATCATAAATATATAAATAGATGGAGATATCCACCCATTCATTATCTAAGGAAAATTATTCATTACAATATACAATAGTCCATATACTCCATAACCAAACACAATTTTTTCAAGAAAAGCCATATGTGCGAGAGTAATTGAGTTTAACTCTTATTGATTAATAGTCATAGTGTAGGACACAACTAACGAAAACAATCTTCACTGGTATTTAAAAGATAATCTTGGATTTGATGGAATTAATAGGATCATGCATATTTAATTGCACATCAAATTCATAGTTGATTGCATTTAGCATTACCAAATTATTATATATTTATTCCAAATTTACAACCAAATAAATTAAGGGGAAAATTTCCAATCTATTTATTTATGATTAAGATTGTAACTATTAGATATCTCCTTAAGTAATAAGTTGTTTTTAACTGATTATTATTTCTCTTTTTCCTATTGGAACAGCAGAATATCACTTAGACAGTAGACTATAGTACCAGAAGGGTTCCTAGGCTTTTTGTTAGGCTAAGTGATCCAGACTTTGTTTCTTTCTATTCTGCATCAATTTTTGATGAAAATGAGCCCGGTTCTTTTGAAGAAGCTATTGAATGTACGGAGAAAAGTCTTTCGCTTGCAGCCAAAAGACCTGGGTTCTTTTTGAAGAAGCTATTAAATGTAAGGAGATGAGCTATTTACTTCAAAATAAAACCTGGGTTCTTGTTTCAAAGCCAAAAGACCAAAAGGTCATTGACTGCAAATGGGTTTTCAAAATCAAAAAGGGTGAATTTAAGGCTAATGGTGTGAGATACAAAGCTAGGCTAGTTGCAAAGGGATTCTCTCAAAAGGAGGGTGATGACTATAATGAGATTTTTTTCTCCGGTGGTTAAATACACTACTATAAGGGTATTCCTAGCACTAGTTACTCAATTTGATTTAGAACTTGATCAACTTAATGTCAAAACTACATTTCTTTATGGTGATCTTGAAGAAACCATATACATGCAACAGCCACCTGGTTTTGAAGTTAAAGGAAAAACTGATCATGTTTGTCTTTTGAAAAAATCTTTGTATGGTCTCAAACATGCCCCAAGGCAATGGTATAGGAAATTTGATTCCTATATTCATGAGCTGGGTTTTAGAAAAAGTGAGTTTGATCATTGTTTATTTTTCAAAGGAGATGGAGGAGAAAAATCAACTTATTTGCTTCTTTATATGGATGACATGCTTTTAGCAAGTCATAGTAAGCAAGAAATTTCTTCTGTCAAAGAAAAGCTTAAACTGATTTTTGAAATGAAAGACCTTGGATCTACAAATAGGATACTTGGCATGAATATTTGCAAGGATAGATCAAGTGGTACAGTTTTCTTAAACCAAATTGTATATATTTTGAAAATTCTTGAAAAGTTTTCCATAGTTGATGCAAAGTCTGTTACACTGCCCTTAGCAAATCACTTCAAGTTATCTAACGATCAATGATCAAGCACTGAAGATGAATTAAAGAGGATGGGAAAGGTACCATATGCTAATTTTGTGGGCTCTGTTATGTATTTTATAGTCTGTACCAGCCCTAATTTATCATATTCAATCAGTTTTTTAAGCAGGTTTTGGCAAATCCAGGTGAAGCACACTGGACAACCATGAAATGGTTACTAAAATATCTTAAATGAACATCAGAACTATGTTTAATGTCCAGAAAACAAAAAGATGGGATAACCTTGAAAGGTTATGTGGATTCTGATTTTGCAGATGATGTTGATAGGAGAAAATCAACTTCAGCATTTGCTTACACAGTTTGTGGTACTTGTGTCAGCTAGAAATCACAGCTGCAAAAGGTTGTGGTTTCATCATCCATAGAGGCTGAGTATATAGCAGCCACAGATGCCATAAAAGAAGGATTATGGTTAAAGGGTTTACTTTCTGAAATTGGTTTTCAAAAGGGGGATAAGGGTTTACTTTCTGAAATTGGTTTTCAAAAGGGGGATAAAGTGGTACTTTATACAGATAGCCAAAGTGCTATACATTAAAGCAAAAACCCTGTCTTTCATGATAGGACAAAACATGTAGATATAAAGTATCATTTTATGCGGGATCTCATTGAAAGAGGGGCTATTAAACTTGAAAAAATTGCTACTCAGCATAACCCCTCTAATATGGGAACAAAAGTACTACCTTTAAATAAGTTTAAGGACTGCTTGAAGTTTTTAAACATCACTTCTACTTAGTCTCTTTACTGGTTCACGTTATTTTACTTTTTTAAAGTATCATTCTATGCGGGATCTCATTGAAAGAGGGGCTATTAAACTTGAAAAAATTGCTACTCAGCATAACCCCTCTATTATGGGAACAAAAGTACTACCTTTAAATAAGTTTAAGGACTGTTTGAAGTTTTTAAACATCACTTCTACTTAGTCTCTTTACTGGTTCATGTTATTTTACTTTTTTAAGCTGTTTTTAATTTTTGGGTTTTTGTTTTCTACAGGTAATAAAGAGCGGGATGAAACAAATGATAAATTTCTAAGCACTATAGGGTGGACTGGTTTGCAACAAAGGTTGGAGATTGTAAAGTGTCGCTTTTAAAATCAGCCCAATTTAAATCGTATGGCCAGGCCCAATTTGATAAGTTGCTGATTGGTGTTCAAGAAGCGTGTGTTTGGATATAAAGGCTCTTCTCTTTTTTGTTTCCTGTAGATAGAACACTTCTCACAGCCACAGAATTTTTCCTCTTCTAAGTCGATTATTCTCTCTTCCTCTCTTGTCATTGTTTTGACCATACTTCTTGGTGAAGTTTTGTAGTAGAAGGTTAAGAGTTTATGCCTATTCTTTGCAGTAGCTAGCTAGGTGTTGCTGGGGTTGGGTTTAGAAGGAGATCAAGGGTTCATGTGGGTTGCCTTTTTCTTGGTGAAACGGTTTGTAATCTGTAATCGTTCTATTTTTATAGTGCTTGGAGCTTAATCCCATTGTGGATCACTCAACGGGTGGAGTAGAGAGTTCCCTAAAAAGAATTCTTGAACCATCGGGGGCTTAATGGCCAAAAACACGTCTTGGTGTTCTTGTTTCTTTTGCACTATTTTCTGCGATTTTACTACCCGTCTGGGTCTATTAGATTAACACACCTTATATACTGTACTCGAGGCCTCAGTTCATCATACAAAGAAGTTATTGCCTTTTGATCATGAGACCTACTTGGTGCAATTGAGTCATCATCATGATACCATGCTTGATTATACGTAATAGCTAATTAATAATTAGAATAATTCTGGACAAAAATAGAGACAAAGATGTTGACAAAAATGACAAGTGGCTCATGTAAGTGAGATTGATGTAAAGGTGATGTGACGTGTTTGAAAACAGCATGTTGCTATGTGTCAGTTTTATTTAAGTTTTTGTATCTCTTTATGTTCCCATAGCACAATAATTCCAATAATTAATACAGTCATAAACAGTTTTGAATTTTTCTTGGAGAATTGAATCTTTTACTCTTATGCAAGCTTTCATAATTCGAGAGCTCCTCCCCCAAACAAAAACCGTAAGCTTCTGAATCGAAAATACTGCTTTTAGATCCTTTTTTTTTTTTTTTTGAAGCTCACCAAGAAAGGACTCTTATATTTGTTCAAAACAAAGACCAAATTACTTTTTATATATCATAATTATATCATAATTGCAGGAAATTAAATAAGAATAAAGCTATTTGCACACGATTCCGCACCAACTCACGGACAAAACTTACTATTAGTAAAGCAAACGAAAAGAGAAATAAATGTTGGGAATTAAGGCAAATTCCCCAATTACGGCCGCAGGACCGTTGTTCGAGGAATTTAATTGAGACAAGAAAAAATAAAGAACAAAGACAAATTTATGGACTGTCAAAGCTTTCCACTATATGATTAAAGTCGCTACAACCATACAGAATTTTCACTCGCCAAAACCCATCTCCAAAGTACAACAAGAAAAATATACCAAACTTTACCGCATCTACCAATTTCTACCCTTTGCCTAACCCGCAGAGAATTAAAGAAATTCCAAGACGCTAAACTACTATTTTTCTTCACAAGACTCTCTGACCCGACCCAAGTGACACCGAAAAATCACCTCGAGTTTTACCACACCTAATTTTCTATCCTTCGAACAAACCACGAAGAGTTACAAGAAAACTCTTCAAGGTGCTAGACTCACTAATTTTTCTCTCAACTGGCTTGTACCACTTGTCTATTAAAGAAGAAAAAAACATCTCTATTTATAGGTTTCATTTCCTTGGAAGACAAGACAATCCTTCTATGATTTGGATTCCTTTTCCTCTTAGGATTCTTCTTCTTTCCCTTTCCTTTTCCTTTTCAACTTTAGATTATTTTTGGCAACAAACTCAACAATAAATGCTCACAAGGTTGCAGGAACTTGCAACGTGATCGTGATGGGAGGCTATTGACTTCCTTATTTTTCCCAAGCTGTTGCAGCAAATGGTATGATATTGAAGCCGTACTTTTCGCTTCAATTGGTCGGCTTAGATTCGAATTACGCTTGCTGCCTGTCCCGGCTGTACGGTGTTTGGCATCGTCGAACAATCCTTCGGACGTGGTTGAACTGCTAATAGTGATCGTCTTTCCAAAATCTTGGGATGGAACGTTCAAGTTGTCAGTTCCTTTCTTCGTCCGCGATCTGATTTTATGTAATTCCGCTTCTCCATCCCCACTTTCCGACGTTGCTTTTCTTGGCTTGCTTCAAGATGCAATGACACAATGATATTAGCACTTTGCTTGCTTTTCCTAAAAATAATTTTTTGGATAAAAGAGTAGAGCGGTTGAGCAATAGTGTTATTTATCGCCACTAGAGATGATCAGTTTCTACAAGATGCACTGAAATAAGATGATGTTCATCATTGGTGATAATGAATAGCATTATTCTGGAAGTTGAGTTAATTTTTCCTCTCAAAGCAAAGAACACATACCAAGATGCCAACGTCTTTGACCGAAAATAGCACGCCAGCCGCCGGCGGGATGGCATTCTTCCTCTCCAGAAAATACCCTTGGGGAACATATCAGAGTAGGAACTCCAAGCATGAGTTAATTACAAAAACGGTCTACTACTATTTTTTCAGGCAAATATATAGTATGTAGCCTTCTATGTAAACACGTTTTATTTACACATCTTGCCTAGACTTTTCATTGCCGCGTTTCATAAAACGTATTGGCTATTGGCTACGTGTATTTTGTGTCTTTAAATAATCACAAGAGGCAGCTGATTTAATTGGAAAATATGTGGTAGTTACAGGACCAACGGAAATAATCTTGCTGGTTGTTAAATTCAATAACAATTTCCAAGTAGGAAATATTATTCAAACTAGTCTTCTTGACTAGGTGATTTTTAGTCGTTACCAGTCCTCAAAATCAACGAAGACATATAATTTACATAAAAAAATTTTACAAGATTTAAAATCTGAAATATAAAAAGTTCAATCAAGAAGATGAAAACAAAATAATATAAGGGAAAGAATCAATAACATAAAATAACGATAAAGAAAAGATGGAACGAAATTACCCAGAAATTGCTGTTTACTATTAGGCTTTTGTATTTATTCTCAGGCATGACCACGCTTCTTCAGGCATAAAAATATTTTCTTACCTAAAGTTTTTGTTTCTTTTGATTAATCACTCACATTTGGTTTCTTTTGGTTTGGCAGGAAATTGCAAAAGGTAGGATATATATCCTTCCTTTACTAATGCTATTTTTCTATCATTTTCATTGGGTTCATGCTACTTGTATGATATAACAACCGTAGTTATACTTAGTTTCCTCACTAGAATACATATATGGTTGTGTTCAATTTTGGGTGGAACGAACTAGGAATCTAACGTGCTTCCATCAAATAATACCTATGTTTCAATTCACGAACATGTATTTATTGGCATAACTGGCAAGTTAGAAATAGTCATATTTTGTGGGCTTACTGGTGAATGTTGGGATGATAGGTTCTTTTAAATTTTTATGCCAAAATGAAGACATAAGTTTTGACCTGCTATTTAAATTTTTAACCACTATCTATCTAGAACAAATAAGAGTAATGGAAAATAAAATCTAATTGAGGAAATCGCTAAGATGTACGTACATGTGAACTATTTCTTTCTATATAAGTAATTATAATTTAAGGATGACTTGCATTCATCTTACCATTTTTTTTTTTTTTTTAAACTTTCTTTTCAAGCCGTTTTGCTTATTGTGATGGCAAAAGAAAAAAGGGTACCAAATAAAAATGAACCATTACTTTCTATATAAGAAATTATAATTTAAGGCTGACTGACATTCATCTTAACTCTTCTTTTTTTTTTTTTTTTTTAATTGCTTTTCAAAGGGGTTGTGCTTATTATGACGAAAAAAAGGAAACAAATAAAAATACACCATCATGATTTAATTAAACCGGGCAAATGTTGAACAAAATTAGTACCTCATCCGTCCCATTAAGATATGTTTGTTTCTTAAATTATATATATGCCACTTTCTTTATCAAAATGTAGTTAGAATATTAATTATCTTTATGTAGCCTTATTTAGTATACATTTTTATCTATAAATGAAATAATACTATTAATTAAAGTGAACTAATTAGTAAATAGGCGTATATTATATTGAGAAGATATTATTATATTTTATTTTTTCCAACAATAGTAAATAAAATTTTTTTTAATCCTTGTGAAATTAGGAGCAAGCCTATCTTAATGGGGTGGGGGAGTAAATGGTGAAAACTAATTAAACGGATACTTAAAAAGTTGAAACTAAATTATAAGAAGTCAATTTAATTAACAAAATATAATTCATGATATTTGATGTTTTGAGCGGATGACAATATCTTATCTATAATATAGATATACGCTGCTTTTCTTTTTTTGATACAAATTTATGAGAAATTGATTTACCCGACCTACATCAATCAAATAGGGGGAAAAAGGATCAACTATTTTTATTCCTTTTTTTTTTTTAATATACAAGGGATAGGGGAGGGGAGGGAAATTCGGAGAGGAGCAGTGTGTTGTCCAAACCTGAGACCTCTGGCTCGAACCACAAGCATCCTATCCACTAGAGCGCAACTTTATTCCTGATACAATGCACAGCATACTCCATTTAGTATACTTGTAAAAAAAAATTTATTTTGATGTAGGTCATGTCAAATTAATTAATTTAGACTTAGCATCTTGTCAAGAGATGAATTTTCTACTTTTGCATTATTCAAAAAGACAAAATGAAGGTAGATTAATTACCTCTGTATATCATTGTGTCTTAGCTGGGTTGATATCAACATCACAGTGTAGACCAATAATCAGTGCCATGAATTATTTTGAGACATGATTGCGCCGGTTTGCAAACTCATTTTAGTGAGATTTAATGGAAAATAAGATAGAGAACGAATGTGGTTGAATGGTGAAGATATGTGCAACACGTACGAGTCTATAAAATGTGTGATGTGATTAATTTGACCTAATTTTATTTTAATAATAGAATTGATTTGCAGACATGGGCGATTGCTTTTGCCAAAATTTGCGTTGCAAAAAATGAAAAAGAAAACTAACTATTAGAATATGTACCTATTTACGTTGAATAATGATATGTAGTACCAATGGCGCTCGACACCAGTCTAGGTGGCATTTATGTGGCATTAAATGATAAGGGAAATTAAATAAAAAAATAAAAAAAACTCACTTAATTTAACTTATTATTTAATGTCACCTTGATATGGTATCAAGCACCAATAGCGTTAAATAGCATTATCTACTTACATTAGACAATATTCAAATCAGTTCAGTATGAATTACAATAATCCAATTCAAAACTTGTAAAACGACAGAAATATTTATTTCACAAGTTGTGCATGGAAGTGCAATATTGTATGGATATATTCATAGTTACCCGAATGGTTTCCGGGCATATTATATAACAAAGTTGTTAATTCTCAAAAAGAGCAATACTAGGGAGATATGAAAAAGTGACATAAATAAGTAACATATTTATACGACATAATTGCGCCACATCTACTGCAATGTCACTTATTCATGTCACAATTTCATATCTCCCTATAATTTTTGTTCTCAAAAAATCGTGGAGACCTAATATTTTTGCATCAAAGAAAATGAAAAAATAATTAGTTAAATAAGCGAAGAAGCG
The DNA here is from genome assembly GCA_963692815.1 of Nyctanthes arbor-tristis. Taxonomy (NCBI): domain Eukaryota; kingdom Viridiplantae; phylum Streptophyta; class Magnoliopsida; order Lamiales; family Oleaceae; genus Nyctanthes; species Nyctanthes arbor-tristis. The sequence goes on from CAVNYN010269840.1 coordinate 13,590, forward strand.
TTTTAAATAAATAAAAAGAACAGTAATGCCTAAGTGGGAAAGGTATATGTGGATAACTAAACATTTGGCCGGAAATGGAAAAAGGAAAATTGTTCCGGAAAATTGTTCCAAAAAATAAAATCCGTACAAGGAGGAAAAAAATAGAGAGCGGTAGTTAACATAGACAGAAAGTGGGGAGTTGCTTGACGAAAAAGAAAAAGAATTTCGCTATTTATAGGTAATCATTCAGAAAATCCTTGACAAAATAAGATAAATTCTCATTCTTATCCTTAAAATTATTTTTCCTTAATAATACAATACACAAGGTTAAAATTGTGAATTTTCCCTCATTTAGTAAAAGATTGTATAAATGATTACCTACAAATAATATTTTCTTTAAAAAAAATACTATAAAAATAGAAAGTTGGCAGTTGGAGAAATGTTGCAAGCAAACGGTTGGAGGGGAAAAAACTGAGATTCAAGAATAAGAAATGGAAACGTAACTGATTCCAAATTTCACTAGAATTTAATAATATATAATTTAATAATATACACACATGAGGAAATTGCCAAAAATGATAACTTCTAATATGGTAGGTTCAAAAGTAGACCACTTTCCAAATCTATGCAAAAATGTCCATTTTCTTATTTTTTAGACAAGATTGCCCCTAAACAACGATTTTAATACCAACTAAACTATTATTATTTGGAAAATGAAAGGTTAATCGATTCTCCAGTTAGGTCTCACTACCACCACTCCCCCTCTGCTCTTCCTTCTCTCCCAACACTCACCGTGGAATTCTTTCAAATCAAAGATGACAACCGGATCCAGGAAAAAAAGGGAACTGCGGCCAAGTGAGCACCAGTCATGTTCGTACTAGAAGCAAAGGATTCTACTCCACTGATCAATGTCACCCAATTTGGATACTTTAGGGTTTCGGATAAAGTTGTTCTGCCGCATTCCAGCACGTCGTAGTGAAGGCCAAGATGACTTGAAGGATCGCGAAGAAGAAGATAAAAGAGACCGGTTGTGCTATCTTTCAATTAAGTTGGATTTTTTTGGATTTCGTTCTCAGGCATTTTGATTAATTACCAATTTCTTGTTTTTCAAAGAGTTGCCGAAACTTGGAGGCTTTAAATTTGAGTTTTAGCTTTAAATTTAAAAAAAAAAAAAAGGGAAATCCATTCTTTTGCAATTCTAGAGTTCCTCAATCCGTGTTCTCAATTTGAAAGCCTTCATCTTGGATCTTTGTTATTGAATTCGTGAGGGAGTTTTTGACATCGTTGTGCTTTGTTGGATTTTTCTTCTTGTGGTTCATTTGTTGAAAAGGATTATCACAAAATTTCTCTCTTCTCTATACTCGGTGCATGCTGGAGTTAAACGGAAATGACCACAAAGTCCACAGTTTATATGTTGATCTAGACACATGGATCATGTTTTTTCTAGATAAATGATTTATATATTGATCTAGACAAAATCCTTTGTCAATATTAACTTTGTATTTATGCAACTTTACATTTAGTTGGGTTCTACACAATTGAAAGAAATAAATGTCTATATACTAATAATTGATTGTGGAAAATTTGTACATAAATCTCGTACTTTCATTTTTATTATTTAATGACACTGCAATTCGAGATAGTTTCTTACACAAAAATTCAGTTAAAAAAAAAAAAAAAAAGAGTAAGATTATGAAGTTAGATATTGCGGTACCTCCAAATTAATGAATGAAAATGTACCACTTCTAATCCAAATATTGAAGTATCTAAACAAGTGTAAAAGTAATTTGAGACATTGACTAAGAACTAACACTTTAGCACTAATCATTGACAAAAATTCTAAAACAAAGTTACACTTTTTTGAATATGCAAAAAGGAAAAGAAAAAAAAAAGCACTATTTAGATTTACAGTCATATAGAATGCAATGTAAGAGTGGTTAAAGATGTAACTATCAAGAATTATTGCGATTAAATGTCGAGATATATAGATAAATGGTTTGGAATATCATAGTTACATTTTTTTATCAAATTACAGTGTCGAGAATCAGTGCACATAATTGTAATTGTAGAGATATACAGATAAATTATATAGAATGTCATACTTTTTACTTCTTTTGTTCGATGGTCATTACCCATCTCTCATATTTTAAGGAAAGAAAAAAGAAAAATTATTGCTTAATCACAATAATGTAATTTTATTCAAATTATGGCTATTTTTGCACTACTGTTTGAAATGCACCATATATATTTGAACTTGAAATTTGCCATTTTAGAAATTTCTTGTTAAACTCCCCTTATTTATCTTGTTGTCGAAAAACACAAGCCAACTTGGAAATCACCGTCAAATAAACGAATTAAGTATAGCACTGTCACAATAACTTTTTCATGGATAAATTATTGGAACGATGCCAAAATTGGAAAAATGTAATCTTCTTCCCATCTCTAATACATTAAAAGAATTTAGCCGCGGGTATAGTTTAAACAATTGTAATGGATTATTTCTCACGTTTCAAGTAAGAGGTCTTGAGTTCAAACCACATCTTCTCTTCTCTTAATTTTCCTTCCTCTCCCCAATCTTCCCCGTTAAAAAAGAATTTAGTGGTCTAAAATGAATTTTCCTGCCTAAATAAGCACATTCTCAACTACCATCTAAAGGAACTATCGTTGGTAAAGATAATTTCTTTCAATTCAAAAGCCTCTATCTCCAATTAAAAGCACTTCTTTGGGATTATACTTTGAAAATCGCATTAATATTTAATTTATTTTTGAGATTTACACTGTTTTTTTGGGTTAGTCGATTTTTGAGATTTACACTATTTAATGGTGATTTATATTTACTGGATATTTTTACTTGATAGATATTTGCCGGAAATTTCTACTACGTTTTTTTAATCAGATTCATGAATTTTACTATAATTTTGATTTCGTCCATGGATTCTACTACAATTTCTACTCATTAATCACTTATTTATTATTTATTTTATATTTATATAATACGAATGCATTTCCATAAAAATTTCCTTCTCATTTTCTATTTCTAAATCTCTGCTAATTATATTATCCATCTATTATTATTATTTTTATTTTATATATATGTATATTTTTTTTGGGGGATTATTTGATAATCAGTGTTCGGAGAAATGAGTAATGTCCGCTTTCAACTCATAATCTATGCTTTGGATAACTCGATGAGATCGATTGATCCAGTTGCATTGCGACTGCTAATGACGGACTTTGGGCGTTTGAATCTATCGGCTGTATTTATTTGCGTTTTTCGTATTTTGTTTTGAGCCAACATTTGTCTTTCGGGCGTGTTTGTTTAGTCTAATCTTTTATAGAGTCTGTAAACATATTACGATATTTATTTAAACACTTCTACTGCTATTTTAGTTTTTGATTGTGTTAGAATTTTAAAGATAAATTATTCTTTGAGTAGCAGTCGAAGTTTTTGTGTAGTTGTTGGTTAATTTGTTTTCAGTCACTTTCAAATAGGTTTTTCCCGTACAACGCAATTCATAGTACTACATTTATAGTTCAATTTATAATCGCATGTATACAATTCAATTCAGGTTTGTGGATTTTTTCTATTTTGATAGTTAATCATGTGTTTCAACTCGATTTAATTATTAATATTTAATTCTTTTTTCCCAATAACTACAGTTAAATGGCGAGTACATATCATGATTACAACTCGAAATCGGTAACATTGGTATTTTTATGTCATATTATGATAACGTTGAGATGACTTTTTTGTGGGTTTAGGTTACTATATAATGACCAACGATCTAACGTCAGACACTTGACTGCCTTATGTCAACAAATGCTTATGGCACGCCACATCACATAATATGATGTGACATATCAAATGGTATGCATCTGACACGCCACATAAGTGTCTGACGGCATCATGCCATCAGAAAGCAAAACAAATATTATTCATAGAGAGAAATTTAAATTAATGGGACAAAAATAAAGCTTATTACCACATATAGAAAGATGATAATTATTTTTGTTAAAAAGTGTTAACATTTCCTAAAATTTATGTTTAGTTGACATTTCTTTTACTTTTAGGTATTGTTTGATTAGAAGTATAAAAAATATATGGAAAGAAAACGAATTCTAGGTAATTGAATTCCCTATAATTCATTTTTATGGGAAATGTCAATTACATATGTTTGATTGGCTTAATTTTTCACCCAAAAATAACTGATGTTTTTCATCTCTTGGTATTTGATATATATTATTTTTTATGAAAACAATCTTTTTTATCAAATTTTACTATTTGATAGTCATTTTTTATAGAAATTATCAAGTTTTTATATGCAAATTGTACTTTTTTCCATTTATTTTTTTATTTGCCAATTTTAACTACGCAAGCTCTGATTGAATATATGTTTATACTTGAGACGAAATCAAACCATGACGAATAAAAAAAGATAACAAATGTCAAGCGTTTGTCCTGCATGATTTTTTTCGTAGACAATGATGATATGATGAGAACGTTTGATAATGGTTATGAAGATATGGTTCATAGATAGAGGCTTTCTGACGATTATAGCCTCGTCAGATAGTTTACCACTCTTGATTCAATTAATAATTTTGAGGTCAACAACTATCACAATAATACACTTAATAGTAGAAGCTTATTCTTAAAAAAAATTAGCGAGTAATTTGTTCATGAATATGAAGATAAAACAAAGTTATAATCTATAATTAGAAAATTTGAAATGATTATAAGATATTATAATTGTTAACATCAGCAAGAAATGTCATGTTACATAAAATCTCAAAAAAAACAAGGAAAAAAAAAAGAAAAAGAGAAATTCTCAATTCACATGTGTGTTTTTCAACTTTTTATATTTTATAAATTAAAAAAAATCAATATTTTAAGAAATGTGGAATTTCAGTTCCCTGGAAAACAAATTACCTAAGTCCACCCAAGGAAAACATTTTCCTTATTTCTTTGGAAAATATGGTCACGTAACTAAAAGTAGGGAAATGTTTTCCATGGAGAGAAAAAGTCAATCAAACAGCACAAAAGTGAGAATTTAGGTGAAAAACTAGCATTTTTGATGGAGAATTATGGCAATCAAACACACCTTTAGTTTATCTTTTTAGTTGTTAATTGATGTTATGTTGTGAATTTTGTTTATCTTAGTACAATATTAGTGTTGGCATTCCTAATTTTATTTTTAATTTTATTTTCAAATGTCCAATATTTGTCTACAAAATATGTGCATGAGATTATAAGTTTAATTATTTATTTTCTAGCATGCAAATTTTATATCTCGTGGAAATGAAAATCCCTCGCCTTTTCTTTAGAAACCGAATTCATGCATACGAACGTAGGTGTATTGTGATACTTTTTACCTTATTTATTTATCTTGGTTTAGATGTTTTATGAAACTTTAGTTACTACATAAGAAAACGTTTTGTGTTTAATGCATATTCTAATTGTTTTCTTATCTAGATAGCTAGGTTTACTATACATAATTAATTAGTTGCTTTTTAAACCGTAACCTGTGCAAAGGTTAACAGACACTATATTATATTTTAAATCTTCTAATTGTTTTAGTAGATTTATTTGTCCCATGGTATGGGTGCTAATTGTGGTTTTTCCAATTTGAGTTTCTACCTCAACAATTCTTGTGTTCACTTTAACATGCTGCAATTATACACAAGTTAGACATATTTAGGTTACATTCTAAAATTAAACATCGGAAAATATAAGCTAAGTGGTTAAATAGGATATATTCTTTAATTAGATGCTAGACAACTAGTTTAGTTTTCGATAAAGCGCAATCCATATTTTTATATTATTTAATGTTAACGTTAATTTTTAATACTTTTTTAGTAAGTCGTAGTAATATATATTTCGTTCTAAGAAATATATTAACTTCAACTTTCCTTGTCATTAAAAAAAAATCAACTTAGCATTTTTGGATTTATTTTGCTTTATAGCTTCAAAGCATATTTTTAAGAGAAATGTTATTTTTTTGAATATAAGAGAAATGTTATTTGTATATAAAAGTTGTATAAAATTTGTACATATCCCTTCATATTTACTTAAATGCCCCTGATTCCATTATCATTCTTAAAGAGTGAAATGGTAACTTTTAGTGTGGACAAATGAAGAACGGTCCAGATCATTTACATGGACCCTGCACTTGCCACCAGGTTGGATTCTATTCACAGATTCCACTGCATCCCCGATAATAGCAAATTGACAAAGGGTGAATGATTAGGAAACTCGGAAAATGGTTAAGAAAGACTGATAAATTCAAATATTCCCTCTGTACCAAAAAGATATTCATTCTTTTCTTTTTTGTCGTTCTCAAATTATATTCATCTTTTCTAAGTTAATATTTTAATTTTCTAATATATCTACTCTCATTTGTAGTGCATAGTAATCAACAACAAAGAACAACTAAAGTGAAATACTAAGAGCATCTTCGATGCATAGTCATAGTCATAGAATAAATAGACAATTAGCAAAAAAGTACATATTTAGCACATTAAATGTTTAACATTGTCATGGAGAATGTCATCTTATGACATTCTCCATGATAATGTCAAGCATTAATTTATTTAATAAAAAAATTTCTCTCTTTCTTTTTTTTCAAAATCCCAATAATAACTTGACAAATATACAATGCTAACATTTTTGCATTGTAAGATTTTTTAAATGTAATGTCGATATTCTTTTGGCACGTGCACACATAATACATTTTACTTTGACTTTTCATTTGGATATGCTCTAAATAAGCCAAATGGTATATTAAAAAATATATGTTAAATTGTACATCTATAATAATATTAAATGATATTTTCTTATTTAATGTCAAAAATACAAGGGAAATATTTTGTAAGACAGAGGAGGGAGTAAATAAAAGAACAAATAAATCAGTAGAACAACAATTAATACGCGCTTGCTGGTTGTTAAGAGTAAGAAACTATATATATTTTTTACGCTGCATTGACATTTTCGATTGTACTATGATAGAATGATAACTAATGTCTAAAGACAATATCATGACAAAGGAATCTTCTTCAAATATAGTAGCAGTTTCAATTAAATAAATATAGTGCATGATTAGGTATATATAGCATTAGAGATGCTCCGAAAGGTTCATTCTAATAAATAATGCTATTTATCACCGATAATTATGATATTATTACGTGGTACTCTTTCCGATTCACAAAGATATTTCCCTTTTATTTTTCACATAGATTAAGAAAATATCATTTAATATTATTCGAAATGTACAATGTAACATATTTCTTAATATTCCCTTTGAAAACTAAAAAATTAACTTAGAAAATGGGAATATAATTTGAGACGGATAAAAAAAGAAAGGAAAAATATCTTTTTGGAACGGGGGAGTATTAAATGACAAGTTCAATTTGATAAAACACATGTTTCTATATTTATTTATACTTATCATTTAATAACATCAACACGTAGGATGGTAATCATTATCATCACTTGTGATAGCGATATTCTATTTGTCAAAAGTCATAATTTTTAACCACGAATTCTCCATAAATTTAAACCCATCTCTTGAATTTTTCTATGATATTCCCCCATTCACAAGTAGCTGCAGACAAACATGACTATCAAACATAATTACTTTAATTAATTTTCAAAACCATAAATGTGAATCGGTGACTTGGAGAGAAAATTTGAGAATGCATGTCTTCAATTATTCTCGTAGCAGCATTCGTTCAAATCGTATTCAAATACCAAGCTTTATTATACCGGAAGAATGATAATTACTACCCCAATGCAAATACCAAGCTTTATTAATTAGACCGGAAGAATGATAATTACTACCCCAATGCAAATGGCTACTCCGTTACCCTTTTTCTGAGACTTTTGCGTCGTGTTTACCTATTGGCCAGAATGCTTCTATTTTTCAGGTTTTTTCTTGTTATACCTATCAGTACTCGGAAGCATATTGATAACTTTCGATGAAATGTATTACCCCAGGGACCGCATATCGTCCAGCAATGTGCATGCGTCAGAAAATCGATGGAGTACCAGTCCTTTTTCCCCCTTTTTTTTGGAGTGTTCAGTATTTCTGTATTGGTCAAGAGTTTGTGTATTTGGAATATGTGGATGTGATCGCTTCTGAGCCTGTATGCACACACATACACACACTAGTGAGCGCACGTGCATTGCACGTGTTTAGTTTTATTTTTGCTAGAATTTGTGTGGACAGTTTAGTATAATTTCGTGTAGTTTGTCAAGTAAAAATGACATTAAACTATTAATAACATAGCCAATATAGATAAAATAATTTAATCCAAAGTAAATCATATATATCAAGTACGCAAATAGGAAATTGATTGAGAAAAAGTGGGGGCAATTTGGTAAAGGTACTGTACTTAGAAGTTTTGAATACTCCCTACATCTGTGCTCTTTATTTTGCTTTTCTTAAACTGGAGGAGGTAAACAAATTCCAGTTGAAATACTGTTGGGTGAGATTTATGTTTACATGACTATAACACCTAACAATATCAAGTTTATCCAGCTTCAGTTCTATAGGCTTAGAGAAGGTTTCATTTGTAGAATAATATAAGTGACATCTACGTTAATTTGAAGTATTTGGTGGCTAGCAAACAGGACATAATAAGGCAACATGGGAAATCAAGTCAGCCTTGGCATGTATCTCACTGCGATCTGAAAAGAGAACATGAAACACAGGTAATACATCAACAAGTTAGCTATTTTAACAAAAGCACCTACAAAAATTTTAACAAACTGACACGTGCTACAATCTTTTTTTTTTTTAACACATCACATCACTTTACATCAACACCAATCACTTATGACACATGTCACTTTTGTCACCTTTTTTGTATCTTCTTTTGTTCACTTAGAATTTTCCTACATCAACACATCACTGTACACGACATTGCAAAAGCTATATAATCAGCCTTCTAACATTTTCTATCTTTTCCTTTCGTCCTTTTTGTCAGCCAACCTAATATAAATTTCACACCCCATTGTTGTGTCTGTTGATAGCCATAAACTATTTTTTTAGATAGCCATATAATATTTTCTTGGTTAAGACACTGACTTCGCCTGAGTTACTATTTCAGGATCCATGAAAATTTTTAGCATTCTTTTTAAAAGATAATTCTTGGGTCACTTTTCAATTGCTTTCAAAACACAAACAAAAAGCTGAGGTAAATTTACAAGCATACAGAGAACTCTTCCCATAGTTGATTTCTAGATTTCAAACTTCAAAATGTAACAGCCATATGAATATAGTTTTTTTTGGCCCCCCTCTCTCTCCGGTTTTTTTTCTTGGCTCAAAAAGTTCAAGTGATCATAACCACTAAGTTCAGCAAAGATACCAAAAAAATGCGGCTCAATACGATAAAAAGCAATATTTTTTCCTTGAAATGAAAAAATGATAGAATGGAAGCTTCCTAGCCGTTGATGCCTATTTCGCAAACATCTCAATATTAAAAAAACTACTTAAGGAGAAAGTTGTTTCATCAATAACACAGAGTAAATGTTACTACAATAACATCAAGAATCGACACTTGAAAGTTGAGCTAAAAAAGATAAAGCAAATTGCCTTTCAAGTTTAGTTCCAATAAAGCATTCCTAATTTCATGCTCCAAAACATTACGTTCCCCCTTAAAATGTCAAACTAAACACAAGAATTTTTGTTTTGTATTTTTTTTTTTTTTTTGGAGCACTACTCTGTCAATGTATGTATAAATTTTTCACAAATGTTAGTCAAGAATGGAGCTATAAGAAAAGATTAGTCATTTTCAAAGCTGTTAGTGTCTATAAGGCCTTTATGAGTCTAGAGTAGAACGTTCAGTTAGCAATGGAAAAGTCCCTGGCCCTATGCTTTTCCATGTAAGTACCTTCTTAGCGCTCAATCGAACCTTTACTTTCTTTTCAAGTTGTGATGAGTAGTTATATATCCAAGTTCCTAAAATACTTTCCATCCTGAACTACCCTATCAGAACCATTCCCCTTGGGTACATTGTAAGGATTAAATGGAAAAAATATAGTGAATGCATGTTACATACATTAACAAATACAATCAATGTTAATCCATTAACAATTTTTATGTTTTCAATAGCAATACAACCTTTATCAGTGTAAACTGAGGAGAAAAAACCAACAACATGAAAGTTTTTTAAAATACAGAGTGTAAAAGCCTAACAGGTAGCAGCCTAATAAGATCGGATAGAACTACCAATTTTAATTCACATCCAAAGAAAAAATAATCTTGAAGAGATTAGGGATATAAAAGGCCAAATATCAAACACATACTAAGCATTAAAAATCAATGTCGAAAGCCCCCCAACCCACATTGGGAGACACGTTGGGAGAGAGGTCCCCCAATGAATCTAATAGAATCCTACCACATAATTTATTGGACATCATACATGGTATCTAATAGACTCTATAGAATTTTTGATCTACTCTATAGAATAGTTCATTTTAACATCTCATTTATGAATATATTTCCTAGAGAATATTTTCTTCATATTTTAATTTTCAGTTTGATTTTTTATTTTTTAATTCAATATTAAAGTCTCTGATCAAAAGATGAAAACTAAAAATAGTAGCGCAAACAGATCATGAAAATTTTATCTTAATTATATTTACACCAAAAATTTTCTACTGTTGCACGACTTTTTTATTGTGTTAAAGATCTTCAATCTTTGTCTAAAGGGAAGAAAACCACAATTCCTAATGAAAGAAGCCTCTGGATAAAGAAAATAGAGAAAATTTGGTAAATAGAGAAGACAATTGGATAAGGAAAGAGGAAAAAAATCTAAATCAGAAAATAATTATATGAATCGCATGGATGACCAAGGAAGTAAAATGTCCAAATTATCCTCCATAACAATATTTTTGGAGGGAAAACTGTAGTATAATTGTACCACAGACTAATTTCCTATTAATCTATATATAGATATATAGATTAATAGGACTAACGACACTGTAAATGTTTGGAGAACACTGTATTAATTATCATTGAAAAGAAACAAGAATTGATTATTTTGATCAGAAATTAAGATGGCCAAGTTGAATCTGACATGGAAAACTGGGAAAGAAATGAGCACAGATCTGTGCGCAATATGATTCTTGCAACAAAAGGTGGGATTTCAAAGTTTTGTAATTTTTTGCATTAACAGGGAAAGCCTCATGCTAATTAAAATTGAAACACATATGATTCTTGTCTCATTGGGGGCAGTCATTTCTTCCGGCTGTGCGCTATGGCGGTGTGCAGCACGATTAACCCGTTTCCCTGAATATTTGCACTTTCTTTTTCCCCATCTGAACACTATCCTTTTCTTCTCAATTCTCATGTACACTGATTATGGATTACGTCTACAAATGAATTGATGGACCACTTGATGGTGGGCGGTGGCCGGCGGGAGGGGGAGAGAACGGAATTTTGCTTGTGCCCTACAGTTGTTTTGATGATTTTTTATTTAAAAAAGTAATAGGGTTATAATTGTAAAATTATTGTGGTGAAGATATTATAATTATACATTATTCAAGAAAAAATTCTAGAGTATTATTTAGTACCGATTTCAATAACCTTAGAGTACCAGAATTTTTTTCCCTCATTTTCTCTCTCCGTTCTCTCACCTCCACATCACCTTCATTGTCACATTGACATAGAATGCTCTTTGCAGAGTTAAAGTATCTCAAATTTCATTAAACTTTCGTATACCAATACATGTTCAAATTTACTTTAAATGCTATTGAACTTTTGAAAAATTGTCTATCTACAACTATGTTCCACTCAATCACTACTAGTCTCGATCTTATGACTAGACGTATAATAGGAGTACACCGACGCCTATGTGACTACGAGATTATTGAGAACACACGTGGTGGCACAAAATATTCATGTGCAAAACAAATCTGATTTTCTAATAATCTCCGACCATAAAGACGTCGTGCTAGATGGTTTTAAGTAATATTTTCACTTCTTCCCCCCATTCCCAAACAAAAAAAAAAAAAAGAAAAAGGAGTCTATGGTTTTTCTTACCTTTTTTCTTCGTTTTATTGAAACTACTAACCTTACTTTGAAGTTGGAAATATGCAATATGGGTCTTACATTTAATTGAAGATCTTAAAACCAACGAGTTAATATTGTAAGTCTGACTACAAGCATACTGTTTGTAAAAGTGATTCAATGATATATTCGAATTACAAATTTGTATTATAACAGTGCAAATGCACATAGATATTGATTCTACTGAAACACAATGTCAACGAAATCACAATACAAACCCCATATAGAGGGAATACATAGTATAATAAAATGTAGAAAATACCCCACATAAGGAAATCGAACTTTAAACTTTTAGGTTCTAGTACTTTGGTCTAGCACTCTAATCAAATGGGCTATGCCTCACTGGTCAATTTCCACCATATTATTTTTTACTTTATAAATAAATCAAATCAAATCCTATATATATATATATATATATTTTTTTTTTTAACTAACAAACATAAGTTTGTAAGAAAGATATTTTTGTATGATGTGTTGTACTCATGTATGTATTTGGCAACTGTTATAACACAATAAAATAGATCGTAAGATGTCTTTTAAGTTCGCAATATATGTCCTATGTGATATCAAGTCCTTGAAAAATTGCACACTTTTTTTCTTTTAACAAAAAAAAATGCATACTTTAAACTTACTTCTTTTTTTTTTCCACTGGAGGCAAATTATTCTTTATTTATCTGTACCTTTTCCATTGCAATCAACGTAGGTTTCTACCTTCTTGCAATTTTTTAAAGAAACAAATAGGGCTCTAGTTTTTGAGCTAAATTTCCAATCAGATGATGTCAACTCGCTTGTGTCAAGTGAGTTGACATCATGTGATTGAAAGTCTGACTCTCAATTTAGAGTCATATCTGTTTCAATAGCCAGACTCTTGCCTTCCTTGCTTAATAAGTACGCAACATTGAGAATGGGAAGCAATATTATAGTTAGTGGAGCACAACCATAAGAGCACTCACATTGGGTAATTAAATTTAAATATTCACGTAAGCAAAAATTATATTTTAAATTATTATTAAATAACACATATACAAGTTAAATTTAATAACAATTAGAGTGTCATATTGGTAGGATTAAACAAAATCACTAAAATCTATTTAAGTCTAAGTGGGCCCCTATTATTGTCAAAAGTTATTGATCAAACTTGATTAAATAAATAAATAAATAAAAGAATTTTTTAAAGACATTAAATTAAATTATAGCAAAATGTTAAAATTGTTATTAAAGTTAACAATAAAGTTAACAACTCACCCATAAAAATTCTTTTAACTTCCTTAACACTACCAATGTAAGTATTATTTTGAATGATCAACTAACAACTTAACTAACAACTTAATTTAACACTACCAATGTGGATACTCAAACTAGCGCGTGGCTACAGTAAACATTACTAGTGCATGTCTGCAGTAATCAATGAAAGGTCAAATCATTTTTTTTAAATTTATTTACGAGTTCCTAATTAAATAATCTCCCGGCCGTGGGTCTCAAGTGGTATATACCGTCACGTTATTTTAAAATCACTATTGGCTTAAGAATTAATAAAGCAAATATGAGAAAGACAAATTTTATTCAGCGACAGTTTCAACCATTAACATATAATACAATCAAATGATAAGATTTCAACTTGAAAAATAGTAAATTTCAAGAAGTTCAACGACAAAGAAAATAATATTTTGAAAAGTTCAATTATAAATGAGATAATTTTTAAACCATAATGGCAAATAAGATAATATATATATATATATATTTTAAAGTAAAATGGTTTTTGAGATGAGTTTCCAAGTATAGCAATACATGGCATTACTTTTAAAAAGTTTAACAGTATTTAAGCTTTCCAATACTCGAAAGAGTAGCCAATTCGGTGATCCAAACAAATTAAATAGGGGAATTGATAGTTAAATATAGGAAGCTGAATATATTTATTGTTTATAATTGGGAACTTGTCATATTTTGATTTACCTTGAGATGCTCTAGCTGAGGCTTTTTAAGTGGTGAACAAATTCTAAACTCTCTAAAAATACCCTATTCCGTGGTTCCTCGTGTATTTCATACAATGGTACTTGAACGTGTTACTAGTTTCCAAGTTAAGCTTGAAAATCTCAGCGATAAGCGGATCCAGCTCGTCGATTCCCTGCAACATTTTCCTTTCCCCTGCTTGAAGCCGAAAGCAAGTACTTTGATATTGTGAATATTTATAGGCGTTATCACGACAACGTGGAGAAATTACTTGGTCGATTGGGAGGATTCTTACTGATGGCATGAATTAGAGAACTTTTCTGCCACGTCATGATCAAATTCAATGCTGAGTTCAGCGAAAACAATGGAAAAGATGTATTCAGAGCTGACGGAGTAAAGGAAGTTCCAACTGAGGACTGGAAGCGAAGGATTGGGTAAGGGTTTTTTCTTCTTTCTTCATCCCATGTTTAGTTTTTGGTATATAAGGTTCATGTAAATTATTAAATCCTTTTTAGTTTATTCTTCTGCCACTTTCATCTTCTCATCTCATGGATGGAAAAAAAAAAAATTCTAATACACGAAAACTCAATGTTCCAGTCAAATAAAAGCAATAGAAGAATGTATAAGAGCGAGCATGTTTAACTTTTGAGGAAAAAATTTAAGGGGAACATATTTTTAAATAATGTCTAGGGGAAAAATTGAGAGGAAAACTATTTTAATAGTTTAATATCATGATAACAAGAATTTAAAAAAAAAAAATACTAGCAACATTTATTTCTTGGTAATATGTGTTCATGAAAATGAAGTTTGCCACTTTTTCCCCCTCCCTTTACTATGGAGGGTTTTGCATTACATTTTCCATATCGTGTCATTTAATATCATGCAAATGACATCGTTTTGCACGTTTTTAACCATACACTGTATTAAAATATTTAATTGGACATGTGTTGACATTTGATTACTTTGCAGATGACTTTGTCGGCAAAATGGTGGAAATGGGTAGGACTGGATATTTAGGCCCCAAGTTGAAACATTATTCGGTTTTGAAGCGGGTAAAAAAATTTTGACCCCCCCCCAACCCCACAAAAAGGGCCTAAACATGCTCTAAAAGCCTTAATTAAGCAATAAATTGAACCCTCTCTATTTACTTGTTAATTCTCTATTTATTTAGAGTATCTAGTTTGGTGCTCTTCGTGTATCAAAAACTTTCTCCTCATGGAGAGAAGGAAACGCGAGCCCCAACACCAAAAACGTTGTTGGAAAAGTTTGCTCTGATCCATAGCTTCCCCCCCCCCCCCTTAACTAATTTAATTTTGAAAATAAAAAATAAAATTGAGTTCTTGCATGCTACTCTCACATAAAACAATCTTGTGTCCAATTAATACCGGAAATGTATTTTTTCACAACCTTTAATTTAATATTCCCTCCATCCCACTAAGATATGCGTATTCTTAATTTACAAGGATTAAGAAAAATTTAATTAATATTATTGGAAAAGTAAAATCTAATATTATCTTCCCAATATACCTCTTTATTTATTAATTATTTCACCTCAGAGTATACATAATGGAAATGTTAGATCAAGTTTTAATGACATACTATGTTATTTAACAACTAAAAAATATAGTTACAATGGAGGTCTTCCGATCTGTTAAAAGAATCTTTTTAACACTAAGTTAATTTATTTTGTTATTAAAGTTAACAACTTTTTTGACAACCAAAGTAGTATTCTTTCATTTACTTTTTCATTTAATTTATAGTAGTACTAATGGTTGGCTATGGACTTTGGGGGAAATAAAATATAATAAAAACTAATCAATAACATTTGTTTGTAATTAAATTTAGTACTTTCAATGTGTTCAATTTAACATCGCCAATTTATTAATAGTTGATGGCTAAATTTAAAATACGAAAATGTCATTTAACAATCACTTAAATTCTAGTTTTTTATTTATGTGGCAATCTAAATTTAACAACTCCATTGTGGATACTCTGAGTCATATTATTTTATAGATAACGATGTATACTAAATGAGGGTATAAACGAAAATTAAGATTTCCAACTACTTTTTAATAAAAAAAGTGACTTCTAATTTGAAACGGAGAAAAAATGAAAAAAAAAAAAACTTAGTGAGATGGAGAGAGTACATTGATTATTAACATATTGTATGGATATGTCTTTCCCACTTAATTAATTGCACCCACAAAATAAGATTTTTGTTAGGCCAAACTCTACTTTCTCTAGTGCGGGTCCATTTCCATCGAAATTTTTCCAACACTAGTCAGATTTCACTTTGCAGTGTTGTATGGTTACCCAACTTGTAAATGAACTAAAATAAAGTTAAAAAAAAATAATAACTGACCCCCATTGATTATATCAATTTTCCGATCTTAAAGCTCGCCTAATCAACGAAAGTTATAAAGTCCAGTACAGCCGGGTGAGATTCCCATCTTCATTGGTCATATATGGTTATACTTGGCAGGTCCAAAATTTGAAGGCCCCTTTTTCCCTTCGCTTCTACATTAGCGGGGCCAATTTCTTCAATTAATTAGGATAAATTATAAAAAGCTCCCTAACCTTCACATTTATTTGCACCTTAGTATCATACCTTTAAATTTAGACCTACAGGTTCCCAACCTTTTGCATTCATTTGTATTTTTATTCAAATAGATATATTTGAATCGTTAAAATGTTAGAACCCTTTCAATAACCGTTAAAATGGTATAATGTTATAATTGGAATTAAATTTTATATTCACATTATCTAAGAATATAAAAAAGTGACACATGTACACAACATGTGTATGATGATAAAATTTTAAAAGATTAATTTCAAAATTGCCTCTAACTTTTGAGTTAAGAATCAGCTGACTCTCCAACCTTTTTTTAGACCTGCTGAGTCTCCAACTTTTCATAAATTCACATGAAAGGTCCTTTTTGATGGAATTCGTCAATATCGCTGTTAACTTTTTAATAAAATTATCGTTATACCCTTTAATTTTTTAATTTAAAAAAAAGATTTAAAAATAATAAAAAATTAAAAAAAACTCACCCCCACTCCTACTCTACCCGCATCTCCCTCTAAGAATTGTCGCCAGAAATTGTTTCAGGCGGCCAAAACTGGAGGGGGGAATTTTCTTGCTAGAAACGGTTGTTTTCGATAGTAAATGTGGGTGGCTGTTTCCGATAGCAAATGTGAAGGGATTTCCCTGCCACAAATGCTGTTAGAGCTGTCAGAAACGGCAACAAAAATGAGGGTTGAATCCCTCCCATTTGCCACAGAGAGCAAATGGGGAGATTCAGCCTTCATTTTGGCCGTCAGAAATAGCAGCATTTTACTACTGTTTTCTGGCAGTAGTTCTTTGGCTGTTCACTGTTTGTTGGCAGTAGTTCTGGCAGTAGTTCTTTGGGAAGGGGAAGGGGAAGGGGAAGGGTGGGGGGTTTTTTCCTTTTTTAAAATTTTTAAATCTTTTCTTTTTAAAATTAAAAAGTTAAGGGTATAGCAATAATTTTTTTGAAGAGTTCATGACAATATTGAAGGAATGTGTAAAAAAAGATCTATCATGTGAATTAATGAAAAGGTTAAGAGACCCAAGATATCAAATTTATGTTTGGCCTCTCTGTTGGCCGGGACCCAAGCAACAGCTGGTTGGTCCTGAGTAGAAGTAAAAATGTTAGGCAACTTTTCACTTGGATGTCAAAAAAAAAAAAAAAGTGAAAATAACTATGTCATTAAAAAATAATTTATAACCTATTTTTTTAAAAAAATTATTCAAAATCTTTTCTTTTCTTTTTTTTTTTTGAAAATTCAATTACAAATCTGTATTATAGTAGCACAAATGCGCATATATATATTTATCTTACTGAAACACAGTATCAAGAAAACCAATAATACAAACTCACAGACAGTGAGAATACACACTAACTAAATGGAGAAAAACAATAAATTGTTCCTACTTCTACACGAGTATAAGTTTATGCAATTTGCTAAATGTTGTGAGAATAATACCTCATTTCAAATATATCATTTACTTTGTACGAGTTCAATATGATGCCATTTTCAGGGAAAAAATTGAATGGACAAGGAAAAATTACAAATTGTTTTTTGATGGAAAAAATACAAGTTTTTATTGATTAGGATTTTAAAAAACTAATGAAATTATTTTTAATTTAGTCATATATATCTTATTATGTCATATGGTAATAATCTCTCTTTCGCCAATGACGCCTAGCTCGTTGGTACTGTTAAAATGTAGATTATAATCGTAGTTTGGAAAGAAAAAAAATAATCTCTCTTCGACAATTTCTTTTGCCGATATTGAGTAAAATATAAATTATATAATTTTTCAAGATTAGGCTAATGAAGCAGAAAAAAATTATGAGTTATCGTGATAATATATTATTTAAATATTAACCATTTGCACAAGTTGAATATGATATAGTAATTGTTAACAAATTTAGGTTATAAAAAAATTCTTGAATGATACCAATGATAAACGTGGACTGCTGCGTATGTGGCAATAAAATGGACGAGTCATAATATTAAATGGACAGGCAGTAAATGACCTTCGATTGGTGGAAAAATAAATGAGAGAGAGAGGGAGGAGGAGCTGCAAATGGAGGTTAGAGGAGGGAGGAGAGAGAAAATTAAAAGATATACAGTGATTCACTGAGTAGGATGTCATGTAATATATTATCTCCGTCTATAAAGATAGTCTAATATTTTTTTTGACCGTTTTAAAAAGATAGTCCATTTACTATAGTGAATATGTATTTAAAGTTTCATTTTTATGTGTGCTTCTAATAAAAAATTTTTGTTATTCAACTACCTATACATTGAAAGTTTTTCAAATAATTAATGAGATATAAGAGTATATATGGAAAACTAAAGTAAAATTTAATGTTTTAACTATATACTACCTCCGTCCCAAAAAAATGGTCTATCTTTCATTTTTCATCTGTTTCAAAATATGGTCTTCCGATCTTTTTTAAAAAATAGTTGAAATATGAGTTCTCTTATATACTCCCATTTAATGCGCATAGTTATTCAAAAAATAAAATTATTAAAGTGAAATCATTAATAAATGAAAGGACATAATAGGTAAATAATGTAAAATTTTACTTTTTCAATAATATTAAATGAACTTTTCTTAATCTGTGTATAAAGTTAATATAGACCATCTTTTTAGAACGAATATAGTATTAACAATTATTTTTTAATTCACATAAAATTACCTACTGAACAATCTTTGTGGGACAGAGATAATATGTCATTAAAACATCTCCGATGCCACTATAATGCCTATCAAAAGTCTCTATCATGTTGACACGTAGATAATTAATGCTTACAGTGTCAAAGCCACTGTTACCAAATTACAGCCTGTGTTACATGTTGAATCAGCAAAACAAAGCCATTAATGCGTCCTCTCCTTTCTCCAGACAACCTGCACCCACCATTAATCTTCTCCTTACAATCTGCAACAACCATTAATCTTTTCTTTGCTTCCTTGTCCCAAAAACCCTTCTCCCTCAACGAAGATCCATCCCTAAGCACCGACCTGGGTCCATTCTTTTTTCTATTCATCTGTGAAGATGAACCATTTTATATCAATCAAATTTTCAAAAGACGATGGGTAACTTTCTATGAAAAATTCTGACAATTGAAAGGCATATATTTTTGAAGATGATGAAAATCAAGAATTCATCAGCTTCAGATGGAGTATTTGGTGAGGAGATCGAAGGCGGTGAGCCGCCGGCTTATCCTCGTCACCGTTGGATGGTCATCCTTCTGTGTCTTCTAAAATTTTAACCCAGAAACATTGCCCATTAAATTTCCAAAAGCTTTAGAGCATCTTCCGTGCTTGTGGTCAAGGTCTTGGCTCTTAGGGACGAGAGAGACATATGGAAGTTGATTATTTTAATTAAAAATAAATAGAAAGAAGTGTAGGAAAAAATAGAGGGAAAAGTAAAAAAGATGATAGAGATAGATAGAAATTTAAATATAATGATAAAATAGTAATAGAGAAGGTGGAGATAAATGTGTATTTTTAGATCTTACACGTGATACGATGAAAAAATAATGTAAATGAGAGAAAAATAATTAAAAAAAGAAAATTAAAATAAAATAGATAAAATATACGACATTTCTATATCTTTTGCTCCTCTCTCACTCTTAAATGGACCATGGTCTTTCACTACAAGCATTGGAGATGCTCTTAGTATTGTTCGAATGCTGAGATTCTAGTTTTATTTGGCCAGCCAATCTTCCTTGATTTGGGGAAGATTGATTTGGGGATGATTTTGTAACGTCATTCTATATTTATTTCATGACATTTACCTCATGTGAATGGACACTCTTGTTATTGGATGCTATATGTAAAATTCTTTCCATTGATGGTGACTATGCGTTAGAGATACCTCTAAAGTAGATATTTTCTAGATCACAATATGTTTAATATTTTTCCATGTGGCATAATTTTATTTTAGAATAGACGTGTTATTTTAGATATTGTAAGGATCTAACAGTAAAATATTAGATTTCGCATGTAGATTGTAAGTGTGTTTAAAGAATCCATACAAAGTCATCATGCAGTGAAATACATTAGAATTCATAAATAATGGACTTTTAAAATCCATCAAATTTCAAGTTATAGACATCCTTCAAGCAGAACTCTGACATGCATATGCTTAAAAATAAGCTTTAATAAACTCTGTAAATCAATTTTTAAAATTAGAGATGTGGTATGGTTCTCTAAATTTAGAGAGCCAAAATTACTTATAATTTAAGGCTCTCTTTTTCCAACAAAAGTAGACTTGTTTTGCTTTTTTTCATCCATCCCAAATTATATACTCCTATTTAATATGTGTGGTTATTATCAACAAAATAAAACTTTTAAAGTGAAATAAATAGTAAATTAAATGCTCCATCTGCCCTAAAAAGATATTTCTTTATTCTTTTTTTGTCCATTCCAAATTATATCCCATCTTCCTTATTTTACTTTTTAGTTTTCTAAAATATTCTTATTTATCGGACATGGTAATCAACAACAAAGAAGATCTAAATTGAAATATGAAATAAATCAAAAGGTATATTAAGAAATATATTCTTAAATTGCATATTTCCAACATATTAGTTGAGTTTTCTTAATTTGTTTGAAATATTTCCAACAT
>CAVNYN010269841.1:0-141099 GCA_963692815.1 Nyctanthes arbor-tristis
CCCCTGCGTCATACCGCAGCCGCCGCTCGCCGGAAGGGTACCTTGGGTGGAGATATAGGGAATAGGGAATTTGGGGTCGATATGCAGGGAAGAAATTTTCGCAAAGTGATTCAACGCTGAAAACGAGCCTCGAGTTACTCTTCAAATGGGTTTTTTGTGCGTGAATGTTGGCTGAAGTTCAAAGCGAGTCTGCGCAGAATGTTTCAACTTTTGGTTTTGGGAATATGTAAAAAGGTAATGGGCGTCGGTCCCAGTATGTGACCAATGCTTTTGTTATTTTTGGGCGTCGGTCTCTTTGTGGGACCGATGCCTAAAAACATAAAGGGCATTGGTTTCCAGATGACAACCGACGCCCATTGTTGAGATCGGCTAGTGGCGTTGGTTTTTAAAAAATAACCGACGCCTATTTTTGAAAGTCAATTTCAATTTTACCACCGCGTTTTGTTTACGCGTCCCTTCTTCCAAAAACCGACGCGTAATTCCAATTTCTTTGTGCAATTATGTAGTAGTGATGTATGCATTTAATTGAAAAAGTCAAATGTAAAATTAAAAAGCTATGTATAGATTAATTAATTGATTTAAAAGTCACATATAAAAAACACATATTTAATTAAGAAGTCATTTATAGAAAAAATTTAATGAATTAAAAAGTCACACATAAAATAATAAGTTAATAAAAAAATCACACATAAAAAAAGTTACTCTGTCCGTCGCAAATATATAGTCCACTTTGTATTTTCGCAAAGATTAATCAATGTGTTGGAAATGTACATTTTATGATTCATGTTCCTAGTTTGACCATATTTAATGAGTAGAATTCAAATTTAATAGCTATATCTAAAGTATTAAATATGAACAGATTTGAATGTAGAATGTAGAAACTAAACTTTTTAATGTAGAATCCAGGAAAGCACCCAGTGTTGCACGGTAATACAATAAAATTTAAGATGAATTGTAAATTTTGTAAAATATTAAAAAAAATTATAACAAATTGACAATGTTAGTACAACACTCGTGCAATGCTCGGAAAATTGTATATAAAATTTGAATTTAGAAAAACAATTATTTCTAACAGTTAAACGTATGATATCAATTATCTTAACGAAATTGTATACATTGATATCATTTCTCTTAAAGTTACTCATCCTTTAGCGTTCCAATTTCATATTTGGACATGGCATTCAACTATTCACCAATTATTTGTTAGCATATTTTTTAATTTCAACAAATCTCCCTAACCTTTGCATCTATTTGCACATTCGTCCTCAATATTTAAATTTGAACAAACTCCCAATATTGCGTTTGTACATGCAACTTGAACCACACCCAACACGAGTAAAAAAAACATTATTCTAAAACCCAACCTAACCCACTGTGATTAAAAAAAAAAAAAAAAAAAAAAAAAAAAAAAAAAAAAACCCAACCCATGGGTTGGATTGGCCGTGTTTTCAAATTTGAATTTAGTCAAATAAATTATAATTATATATCTAATGAGATTATCTGTACTACACAAATCTCCACAATTTAACTCTACTAATTAATTTTCTTACTTTTTTTTCACTTTTTTACTTTACATAAAAATGCATAAAGCTACATGTCTATGTGAATGCAAATAAAAAAAATTATTTCCAGTTTATGGCATTCTTTATCTTTTCGTATTTTTTTTCTACTCAAACGAGCAAAAAATTTGTTAATCTTTATCATATGTGTGTGTATATTCCCCTCAATAATAATTATCAAAAAAAAAATTATCATAGTTTTTGGCAATCTTTATCTTTCTATATTTATTTTTCCTGCCCTACCGTAATAATAAAAAATTTATTTGAGTTTATAGCTATCTTTATTTTTCTGTATTTATTTTTCCTGTCAGAGCATAATAATAAAAAATATTTATTTTATAAAAAAGTTTATTCGAGCTTATGACAATTATATCTTGCTGTATTTGTTTTTCCCACCCAAGTATAATAATAATAATAAATTACTTTAGTTTTCCTGCACAACCTATATATATTATTATTAAGGAAAAAATTATTTTATTTTATGGAGATCTTTATCTTCAATTTTCAATTTCATTTTTAATCTGTTATCTTTCGGTATTTATTTCTGCAGCCCAATTATAATAAGGGTAGTTATATATACACCACCATTTTTACTAATTACACAACAATCTTAGATTTTTTCTTATTTATTGAAAAGACAAATGATTAAATGACTTAAATAACCTTTTTTTATATAAACCTATTTTCTTAAATACACTACAAAGTTAATCCAAAAAAATACACTACAATCACCACAAATCAGAAACGTAACCTAATTTATTTCATAAATACACCACAATTAATAACTCCCAACAACTCTTACGTTTCTATGCAATGGAAGAGAAAAATACAAACCCTATTGAAATTGAATCCGAAATTGAGATCAATATTCATATGCATGCCACAACCGTTGGGTAAAGTCTTGTTTTCATTATTTTTTAATCAAGATTTCCGCACTTCATTATTGGATGTTCTTCCCCTTTTTTCCAATTCCTAGTAAGCATGTAATTCCAAATAAAACTTGGTAATTTCGTGTCTCGGTTTGTGTTTGCCGTTCAGTTTCCCTTGCTTGCTCTTTAATTTTTTTTTCAAAAGGGGCGAGAATCCGTTGGAGAGTAAGATTAGGTGAGTGATTATACTCCCAACAACAGCAGTCATTACGGAGTTGCAAATGAGAAAAGCATCTTGATAATTGAGGGCAGTGCTCGACTGGAATTCGAAGATGATGCTTGCCACACCGCCGCTTCCGTCCTTAATGCCAGCTTTGTGGTCTCGATTTGGTAGAAGCGTATGTGTAGAAAGATGATGCTAATGAATGAGAAAGAGTAGTTTATTTTCGCTTTTGTGGTCTCAGTTTGGTGGAAGCATTTGTGTAGAACGATGATGTTGATGAATGAGAAAGGGTGTGGTGTATGATTTGTTTATTTAATTTTTCTTTTTGTTTTAACTTTAAAATATAGAGTTAGATTAGGAAAGTAATTGTGGTTTATATAAAAAAGTAGTGTTTTAAAAGTGGTGTAGTTAGTAAAAAGGGTGGTGTAGATATAACCACCCTTATAATAATAGTAAAAAAAATTATTTCAATTTTACCATACAACCTCCCTAACATTTTCCTCATTATTAAAAAAAGCCAATATAATTTTCAAGACGACATTTTATTTATAGAGCACCAAAAATTTCGAAACAGAAATCATATAGAAAAGCATGTTGGTCCGCTCAAAATCCACTTGGACAACACCCTTAATATCCACTATGATCTGAAAACACACACTGCATCACTCTCTTTTTTTCCTCTCTAATCAGAGATTCCATTATTATATCCCACTAGATTCTCACTTGTGCATTGCACAGAAAGAATACATGCCAAATTATTTTAAAAAGAAATAATTTGAAATTTTATAATTTTTTTTGTATGGTGAAATTTTACAAGGTCGCATTACCTAACTAACGATACATATATGTGTGTGTGTGCGCGCGTGTGTTTAATTTGTTTACTTTCTATTTAATTATGAACTATAAATTTTAAGATATGATAGACAATTGGATAATCAAATTTATCTATTAGTTATTAAATTTAATAGTGAATCTTATTTCAAAATAGTGAATGGATAAAGCAAAAAGTGAATAAAAAAATTTTTAAAAAATTGAAAAATTTAGAGTACCACACAGGTTGCCGCAATATAGAACAAAATGTCTAAAAAGACCATACTAACAGATTTTTGGAGGGAAAATTATGGTACAAAGGTACTGCAGCTCCTTTCATTTAATTAATATATAGATTAATTCCAGTTGTTATACATATAGTCTGCAATTGAATCATAAATGCAATTCAAACTTTTTTTTTTTTTTGAAAGGGAAATAACTTTCATTAAGCACCCCCCATCCATGTCGACATCATACAATCTGTCCAACAAATTTATTACATGAAGTAGAAGCAAAAGAAGCAAAATTGTTGACTATTATATTCCTATCTCTAGGAATGTAACAACACGTACCGCATCCACTTTCGACCAATAATGCGCGTACTTCATTGATAATAGGAGCAATCGACGCCAATGGCACACCACAAACAAGGTGTTGAACCACCACAAGGGCATCTGTTTCTACAAAAGCGAGCTGAAAACCGTTTTCGTTAGCAAAACTCAGCCCCATCTTTAGCGCCCAAGCTTCAATCACCATAGAGTTGAGAATTCCACATTAATACATGTAAATGCGCCATGGGTGACGCATGTCTCATCATGGATCACCCTACCCAGCCCTATCCAGCCCTCATTACTCCGTATGGAAGCATCAGTAGACAAGGCGAAGCCAGTTGTCCTTCTATTATTATTCTTCCATTCCTTAGGCTGATCTTGTCGTGCCCCCGCTTCCAAGCTGCCAGCATGGACCCTTCCAGCTGGTCTATGAGGAGGTCCCGTACAACAATAATGTCCCACTCGACCCCTTCATGAAATCTCTTATTCCGAGCTTTTCATATCGTCCAAGCTCCCATACACACCAGCTCAAACTCCTTTCTTTGGAGCGTCTTCCCTAAGCTCCTAAGGTAATCACCAAAAATCAACTCCCGTCCAAATGACTCCGCTCCTTCCATAAACTCCCAGCAGCCCAAGCCTATCCAAAGTGCCTTTGCCCACTATACTAGATGAAAATATGAAGATCCGTCTCGAAGGCTCGGCACCGTGGGCAATGCATATTTACAGATAATCCCCAACACCCTAAGTTTCTAATGGTTGGTATCGCTCCCTTTATAAAACGCCAGATAAAGTGCTTAGTCCTTAGAAGAATATTAAGCTTCCACAAGCCACCATAATTCCCAACAATAGAAGTGTTTTGCCCCTCCACCAGCTACCTCTATCTGCTGTGAGCTAAGTGGTATCCACTTTTGACATTATATCCCCCATCCTTTGCGTGACCCCACAATAAACAATCATCCTCCTGACCCCTCCCAATGGGTATCACTAGAATACAATGTTGATGAACTGCTAAAAGTTCTCTGTAATCTTCTCCTGATCCCAATCCCCATCATATGTGATTAACTCATTCACCTACCTCAACCCCTCTACTCGATTAGTAAATGGTTTCATCAAGTTCCCCTCAGGTAACCAACGATCCTCGCAAATATTCACCTCCTGGCCATCCCCCACTCTTCACCTCGTTCCTTCCTCTAAAATTTCCTGCCCCTATAGCAAGCTTTGCCAAACAAACAAACTTCCAGCCTTCCCCCTAGCCTCCAGTATGTTAGAAACTGGATAATATTTATCTTTCAACAATCGAGCCGCCAGGGAGTCTAGATTTTGATATAACCTCCAAACCTACTTAGCAATTAGACTCTAATTAAATTCATGCATATTATGAAATCCCATTCCTCCTTCCTTCTTTGATCTACACATCGACTCCCACCTCACCCATGCCATCTTCTTTTCCTCCCCACCAGCTCCCCACCAAAATCGGGAGATAATGCTTCTAATTTCATGGCACAACTGGATCAGAAGCCGGAAGAGGCCCATGATATAGGTAGGTATTACTTGCAACACTACCGTGATCATAACCTCTCTCACCGCGCTTGAAAAATACCCTCTTTTCTAGGATTGGATCCTCTCCCATATCTTTTCTTTAACCCCGGCAAAAATCCTGTTCTTATTCATT
The DNA here is from genome assembly GCA_963692815.1 of Nyctanthes arbor-tristis. NCBI lineage: Eukaryota > Viridiplantae > Streptophyta > Magnoliopsida > Lamiales > Oleaceae > Nyctanthes > Nyctanthes arbor-tristis. Next base: position 5,685 of record CAVNYN010269841.1, read on the forward strand.
CCCACCACAGACGGTAATCCTAAATATTTGTCATGTTGTCAGAGCACATAGAGTCCTAAAAGATCCCTAATAACCTGCCTCTACTCTTGCTGCACATTTGGAGAAAAAGAACTTGATGTCTTATCCATATTCACTTTCTATCCCGACACACGCCCATAGCTCTCTAACAGCTCCAAAATACCAGTGACATCCTGCACCGAGGCTCGAGCAAAGAGAATAGCCTCATCTGCAAAAAGCAGATGACTAATTTCTGGCCCGGTTCTGGTACATCTCATTCCCCTAATTGTTCCTTGCTCCTCTGCTAGTGAAATTGCTAAAGAAAACACCTCCGCACACATTATGAAAATATACTGGGGCCAGCTCTGGTGTAGTCCTCTTGAAGGTTTAACATGCCCCTGGTAACACCTATTCATTGTAGAAATGAAAACCGAGGTCGATATACAATCACAGATGTGATGAATCCACTCGGGAGGAAACCCCATTCTCATCATCCCTTTTTGAACAAAGCCCCACTCCACCCTATCATAGGCCTTGCTCATATCAAGCTTAAGGGCCATGAATCCCTTGTTCCTATTATTCCTCCTACCCATCGAATGAAGCACCTCAAAAGGAGCAATAACGTTATCATGGATCATCCGATCAAGCACAAAAGCGCATTGGTTGCTTGATATCAAAGGAGAGAGGACCATTTTAACTCTCTTCGCCAGACACTTTGTAATAATTTTATATAAAACATTACAAAAGGTTATCAGCCTAAAATCTGAAATAAGCTCTGAGGTTCTCTTTTTGGGGATTAATACAATGGTAGTTTTATTAATAGACTCAACTTACCTACCATTATTAAGGACATCTAAGTAAGTTGAAGAGCTAGGACCTTTTATTTTCTCCCAATGCATCTGATAGAAGGCCGCAAGGAACCCGTCCACTCTAAGAGCTTTGTTTGGCCCTATGCTAAATAGCGCTGCCTTAACATCCTCCTCAGTGAAGAGCTACTTCCAAAATCTGAATCCCCTCCTCGTTTAAGGTGCGATTGATTCCTCTACGCCCCTCCTCTAAAGTTTCCTCATCTGGCTATCCACTTGTGAACATCATGTAAAAATCTTCAATATGTTCCACCAACAAGTCCTCATCATCTATCCACTCTCCATTTGTCCCCTTCAAGCGCTGGATTGTATTACTTCTTTTACGTTCCATCACCCTTGAATGGAAGAACTTAGTGTTTGAATCTCCGTCCTTAAGCCAGTTTGTTCTCGCCCGATGTCTCCAATGGCTCTCTTTTCGCTTCTTTTGCCTTTCAATCTCCTCTCTAACCTTCGAATCTTATCCATATGTATTCCGGAGTTTGGTGAGCTAAGTAACTACTTCCTTCTCTTCTCCAAACCCACCAACTTCCTATCCCATCTGCTGAGGCTCTTCTCACTCTACACCTTTAAAGAATCCCGACACCGCTCCAAATGCCCACTAATTAGAGCAAAAGGATATGCCGTAGCCCCCAACTCTTGCCACAATGACATCCAATGAGCTATTACACCTCCATAACCCTCCTCCCTCGCCCAGTGCAGTTCATAAAGGAAAATACGTTCTTCTGGGCGCCTCTTTGGCCTACCCCTCTCACTCTCCATCCTTAGTAGTATAGGCCAATTATCAGATTTACTATAAGCGAGATGTTCCACACATGCTCGTGGAAACATATGTCTCCACCAGTCACTCACAACCACGCGCGGTCCAACCGCCCTTGGATATTTGCCCCAACCGACCTTCCATTATTCCATGTCATTTCAGCTCCCATAAATCCCAAATCATGTAGCCCACACACCTCAAGCACCTCCCGAAAATTTTCCATAGCTTTCAAAGGTCTCGAGGAACTCCCCGTAAGCTCCCTCAAGAAAAGTGTTTCACTGAAATCCCCTAGACACACCCAAGGTTGCTTCACTCGCCCCTACAGTCTTCTCAAAAGTTCCCAAGAAGCTCATTATCAGAAAACCTCAGGTTGCCATAGAACTCAGTTACTCTCCACTCCATCCCTCTACTATCACTAACCATAGCATCAATGTGACCCGGGGAATATGATTTAATTTGCACATCAATCTTCCTAGCCCAAAGTAGTATTTATCCCCCACTCATACTCGACAATTAACCGCTAAACATCTGTGAAATCCCAAAGTAATACGAACGGTTTCTGCCCTAGCTCGAGATAACCTAGTCTCAGACAAGAAGACTAGATTAGGGGAATATTTATGAATCAAAGTCCGTAACGCAGCACATGTTCCAGGGTTCTCCAGTCCCTGGACATTCCAATTTAAGAGATTCATTGCATTCGGCGATCCTGCTCTACAGGACTCGCTGATTCAATAACATTGTGTCCATCCTCCACAACAACCCGCCCCTCTTCCTCCACCACCAACCGTCCCCTTTTACCCCAATTATCTTCTCCTTCTACATGTTTTCCCGCCTTCCTCTTCTCCCTCGGGCTGCTACTCCCTCGGCCTCCAATTTTTAAGACTCCTCTTCCAACCAACCACTTCATATGAGCGCTAACCATCATCCCGAATCCCCTTCTTGATTTTCTTTGCCACATCTTTTTACTATTGGCACCTCGCCCACCCACTTTACCCCCTCTTCCCAGCCCATCCACCCCTCCATCACGCCTTCTCCCACGCACCCACTACAGACTTCATTTAGAGTACCTTTATCACCTTCAATCCCCAACACCCTAACCTTTTCCAACCCCTTCAAATATTCAACATTGAGGGCATCGTTATAGCCTCACTCGACACTGAAGCCACTCCCACCGACTCCTCTCCCTTTTTCTGCCCCTCACTATCATCCCTTTTTTCCTCCCTCGCCATTTCTCCATCGCCCCTAATACCCACACTCGATGAAACCCCAGTCTTGCTATTCACCACCCCTTTTATTGACTCCATTCGACCTTCATCCACAGCCTCTGGTATCACACTACTCGCTTGCTGAATTTGCAGCCGCATAAGTGGCGTAGCCCGCAGCCACACCCCAAACAAACATTCCCCACATTGAACGCCATTGCTCCCTCATTCTTGCATTCATGTATGCGATGACCTATCATCCTACAATAATAGCAAAAGTCTGGCAATCTCTCATACTGTAACAACAACTAGAGTTCCTTACCCATAGCCTCAAGAAACACTTTAACACCCTTTTTCAAGGGTTTTCCAATATCTAAAGTTGCCCGAACACGAGGGACTACATGTTTAACGCCTACTCTTTCCACCGTGCCCACTTGTTTTCTAATCATCCACATAATTGTCTCTGTCAAGCAACAAGGGCAGATTCACAACCTGCACCCAAAACTGAATATGCTCAAACTCCACGTCCGCAACCTCCCCTACACTGGTCGAACTTTGTAGCGACAGCACTTGGTTATTATATAACCATGGACCGCCTAGCAAAACCCTCCTTTCGTCCTCCGCACGAACCAAACTGGAAGAGGAATATGTTCGCCACCCCTTTTTGCTCCACACTAAATTGTCTCGTCACCTGCCATATGTTCTGAAGTACCCTCTCAATTCCGTCTTTGTTTACCGGCTTTGCACCCACAACTTTCCCTATAAGCATCAACCGCCAGCATAAGCTTCTTGTGAAATCTTGACCACTGATGAACCCCCCTCATCCAACCGTAACTGCTCACACAACCTCTGAATCTTTTCTGAATCCACGTCCACCCTAATCACGTAGAAACAAGCAATGGAAAAAAAAAACGTAAAAGAGAGAAAAAAAACTAAGCCACACACTTGGTTGGAATAAAACCCTAATTCGCCTCCTAAAGAGAATAAGGCAATTTTTTTAATGCAATTCAATATTTATCCCTCCTTATTTATTTTTCCTAGTAAAACATGATGATAAGAAAAATTTTATTTATTCCAATATTTATATCGTTCTTTATCATGCCATATTTATTTTTCCCGCCCTAGTAAAAAAAATTAATCTTTATATTTCCATATTTATCTTCCCCAATGATGATAATTATTAAAAAAAAAATATTCTAGTTTATGTCATTATGTATTTTTCCATATTTATTTTTCTCACCCAATCATAAAAATAAAAAAAAAAATTTATTTGAGCTTATGGCCATCCTTATCTTGTCGTATTCATTTTCCCGTCAAAGGATAATAATAAAAAATATTTATTCTTGAAAAAATTTATTCGATTTTTTGAAAAGAAAAATTATTTGAGTTTATGATAACATTTATTTTGCTTTATTTATTTTTGCGTCAAAGCATAATAATTTAAAAAATATATTCCAATTTTCCCGCACAAACTATATTATTAATCTATATATATTATTAATCTATATATTAATTAAATGGAAGGAGCTGCGGTAGTTTTCCCGCCAAAAACTCTATTAGTATGGTCATTTTAGACATTTTGTTACATATTACGGTAACCTGTGTGCTATTTTGAATTTTTTAATTTTTTAAAAAAAAAATTTAATTCACTTTATGTTATTCATTCACCATTTTGAAATAAAATTCACTATTAAATTTAATAATTGATAGATAATTATCATCATTTAATTGTTTAATTTATATATAAATTTAATTATTTAATTGTCTAACACATCTTGAAATTTGTAGTTTATAACTAATAGAAATTAAACATATATATAGTTAGTTTAAGTTAATTGAAAATTATAATTGTAATTTTTTCTTAATTTTTCCTGGTATAAATGAAAATTAATAATTATAATTATTTTATATATGACTAATTTTATTTATTATTAATTTATATAACCTCCATGCTATCTAACTTTATTGATTTCAATTAAAAATATTTTCACAATACACGTAATTGTCCAACTAACAATTATTTCATATGATGCTACTTATCTAACTTAGTGTAAAAGAAAATAGATATTTATTTGCGTTAACGATAGCAGTCGGAGTTAATTTATTGTAAATTATAGTTATCTTAGGATGACAAGAAAAAAATTGTATTATTGTTTGGTTGATGTTAAAAATTAATTATTCATTATTGTGTAACGTAACCTTATAAAATTTCACTATTCAGAAAAAACTTATAAAATTTCATATTATTTATTTTTTAAAATAATTTCATACATATTCTTCCCGTGCAACGTACAGGTGAGAAGTTAGTAATATCAGACAAAAAAATGTATCGTATCTTATGGAAATCTTTATCTTTGAGTTTATATGCCAATGCCAATCACTATCTTTCCATATTTGTAGAAAATCATTCCAGCAATCTTTTAAAAATTTTGGCTAAATTCATCTATTTATCGTTAAATTATTTTCCCCAATCATATAATATCATATCATATAATATATAATACAAGAGTTTTCAATTGAATTTAGATTCTCAATTGCAATTTTCCTGCCCATAATTTTGCTGACCTCATCATGATGTTGCACAATGATTTGAGCTAGATTACTACTTAAACAGATGATGCCCCAATTGGTTTTTTTATTTAATTTATGAAAGTAAAGTAATTCTCATAATAATGAGTAAGTGAAACTAATGCTCCGTCGATTGTTTCAAAGGCGAATTGCAAAATATTACTAGAATAATCATGAAATTCTTCTTTGCCCTTAAAGATGCACATTTCTCGAGAATTACTATGTTTTCATATACTTTTCCCTTATCCCTTCAATCTTCAATCTTCTCATAATTTTCAAAATTCATTTCATAACTCCCCCTTCTAAAATCACAAAATTTCATAATTTTCAAAATTTCAAAATTTCATAATTTTCAAAAAATGTCACTTTTCTATTATTACTATTTATATTATTATTTACTAGAATTCGCACACGTACGTTGCTCAAGGATTCTAAAAGTAATAATAAAAAAATTCATTTTAGTTCATACAAAAATTTAATAAATTACTAATACAGTTAATTGAATCATATATTAGTATTATGAGACATATGTTTTTATAACAATTCTATTATATCTAAATTTATTTATCGGTAACATTTTTTACACCATTTAATTCTACATAAATAAAAATTAATTGAGGTAATTCAATAAAAGTAAAATGTTTAATAGAAATTATTAAACAACTATTACAGCACAACCGTATCAACTTGAGATCTATTGCTCACACAAATAATCCAACCCCAAATATAGTAAGGTTATATTGAAAACGACAAACTGAAATTTTTTGTTCTATAGGAAATTATCAAAAAATTCTTACTTAATTACACAATCGGCAAATTGGAGTACTATAATTTAAAAAAAAATCAATTTGATTCCTTATAAAGCTAATTATCTCAAAATTATGCAGCAAAATAAATAAATAAATGGTATATATAGAAAGTGACATCAGAAATGATATCACTAAATATCTTAAGAAGCCAGACAAAAGGAGGGAAAAAATATCCACCATCTTACTCCTTTAATATATATATATATATATATATATATTATTATTTTTTATCTTTTGTAGATTGCATAGAAGTTATAAAGTTGAATTAAATTTTCTCAAAATCGTGACAGTTTACGTTTATGTTTTAAGTGATGTTCTTTACTGTTGTTCCAATTGGATAAACTTTTTAAAATTATTGTCTACAAAAATTTTACGTTGCTACTTGCCATGGATAAAACTCTATATCTGTAAATAAAATAAAACCCCCCTTTTTTGTTAACGAAATTAAAACCCAGCCACTATTGATCTCCATGATCGAGTTTCTTAATGAAAGTCTTCCGAATATAAAATAATTTGGAATTACTATAGTTTTGTTAATATACAAGTTTTGTAAACGCCAAGTTAACTCACTAATTTAGATAATCCAAAAAAAAAGAACACCTACATTAAAACGAAATAAAAAATTTTGGAAAACTTATAAGCCTCATTTTCGAGATTTAAAATTTAAACTTTTCTTATTTAGATATTCATCGTGAGTTTTCAATAATTTATATTAGTTTATTATTTTTTTATATTCCTTTTTTTTTTTTAGTTTGCTCATTTCTACTTTTTCTTTAATATTTATATATAATTATGAGTCTTTATAATTTTTTATTATCAGCTACCGATGTACATACCCGATACGTATTATTATACTATTAACTAATAATATGAAATAAGTTAATTTGTTTAAAAGTGAAATATAGTACAGCATTAATCGAGCACATAAGTGGGCAACTATTAATATATAGTATTAATAAAATATTAATTTAACGCGTCAAATACTAAATCAAAACTGTATATTTATTCTTTTTATTATGCAAATATGCTAATACGTATTTGTCCAATATTTTATCATTCATTATTATTGAACTTTTTTGAAAATCAGTCTTCCCGTACAACGCACTAGTGAGAAGCTAAACTCATAGTTGCAATAGTTGACTGTGATATGATTATTTGTAGGGATGCTAATGGTGTGGTTTTTCCATACCCTGGACCCACCCCACGAGTCTTGAAGTCATCCAGACCCGCCTCAAACATACAAATTCATAGAGCGGGTCAAGACAGGTCGGGCGGATGGGACGCTACCATGACCTACAAAAAACTCATGAATATTTTCTCCTTTCAATTAATATAATGTGCAACGCATTATTAATTGATGAACGTAAAATAAAACAGAATCTTTATTTAGAATTTTAAAGTTCCCAACATTAACTAATATAATAACATGATTCTTTTAATTCGATACAAAAACCCTTTAAAAATATAATATAATAAAAAAATAAAAATAAATTGCCACAGATTTATGTGTCGATCGGTCAAATTGTCATCTCTAATAATATCTATACATTGTTAGAATTAAATTTATTAAAAAAAGAAATGCTTGGTGGGTTACGAGTCTGTGGGGTGGTCCAACCTGACCCTCCAACCTGACCCGTACCCGCCCTGGACCCACGGCAGGGTGGACAATGTTGCTTCATACCAGTCCTTTTACCCCAATTAGGCGTGGCGGGTCAATCCTATTAGGGGCAGGTCTCTACGAGTTTAATATATTGATTGGTCAAATTGTCATCTCTAATTATTTGACTGCTAATTATTACAACTTTATATAGGTTAGACGTGTGAACTTGCACAACGTGTTTGGAGGAGACCAGAAGTTTGAGCTCAGGCATTTTACTACAAATATCTCATGGTAAATTATAATTCTCATATCAATTCATAATTTTATACAATGTAATAAGTATATTGTACTTTATTTATGACATGATATCTACATTCACGGGTCAATTTTGATATAAATATGGTTCACTTAAAATATACGCATTTGCTATATAGTGCATACACACTTAATCAGTTAAAATTATTACATGATGATGACATAGCTTCACTGATTATTGGAACAATGCATTGCCCCATTATTATTTTTTTAATCAGTCATTCTTTCCCGAGCATCACACGGGAGATACATTAGTTGTAAAGAAAGAGTACTGCTATTTATCTAGATATTGTAAAGAAAGAGTGTTGTATCTAGTCTAGTTGGTATCACCACATTGGTGGATGGGTAAAAAGATTCATAAATATATGGGTATTCATTTATTTACTAACTAATAAGAAAATGACAACTATACTGAAGACTAATCTCCAGTCTATATAAATAGCATTACTCGTGAAGAAAAAATGGAAAAATAAATAAAGAAAAATGTACGAAAGAATAGAAAGAAGAGTGAGAAAATTGAAATGTCTCTATTTTATGTGTTTATATATCTCTTCCGCGTTACTGACTACGCATTTGTATTGGAGGAGTAACTTTTCTGGAAACAGAAAATGTACCTTTTTTTCACATAAATTATATCCCAGTACAAAATAATACTCCATCTATCCTAATAGTCCAATATTTCATTTTTGTTTGTCCAAAAAAGTTTGGCCAAAAAAGATAGTCCTATAAATATATTGGCTTGTATTTAATTTTTCTTTTCCATGTGTACCCTTAGTTATAGGAGCGAAACTAGAAATTTCATCGAGTGCAGTCGGAATTAATCAAAAGCAAAAATAGAAAAAGAAAAGTTTGAAATAAATTAATATTCTTTGCCTTTCATAGTGAAAATAACATATTGCTAAATCACTTTAAATAAATGATATGATAAGATAACGTCTTTTGCATTAATATGACATTAAACTTATGTTCATGTTTAAAAAAAAAAAAACCTTATAATCATGTTTTGTCATGGTTAACAACGTAATTTGGAGGATGAGTCAATTATTATTATGTAACTAAAATGTGATATGTTAATTCACTAATATTATTCTAAAATGTTTACTAAAGTTTGAAATTATGAATGAATTAGAATATTATAGTATTAATTTTAATCAATTGAAAAGTTATGTTTGTAGATGAAAAAGAATTTTTAGAGAAATTCTATTTTCTTAAAACTCAATTGATGCAAAAGTAGACTGTATTATCAAAGAAATAAAAGTCATGAAAATAAAGAAATAAAGACCAAAGGCTTGATTGCACTAGAAAAAGAGGAAAAGATTTCAAAGTGATGCGAGACGTTAATATAGCAGTAAATAATTAATGCTAATAAATTGCATGAAGAAAGAGAGAGGCAAATGTAAATTCATTTTTCCTTGGAATCAGAAGTATATTTATAACGTGCCTCTTCCATTTCCCAGTCTTCATCTTCTGCGTTCCTCCTGTTCTTCGTCTCTCCGCCACTGTGAACTTCAAATTTCACTTAAAAAAGAAAAAAAGACAGATAGAAGAAGAAATTCAGAGTTGAGACAGCACTCGTCTGCAATTGGCTCCGTCCCTGCTTAGCTAATTAGCCATTTAAAATACCTAGGTACTAAACTTCAATGGGAAAATGAGTTAATTAATTTTTTGGCATTATATCCAAAGTGTTCAAAAATTGCAATGGACACCATTTAAATAATTCTATCAATTTCAGTAGTAATCTTACTTTGGTCATTGGTATTAATTCGAAATCATTAATTATGCGTGAGGGCTAAAATGAAAAAAATATACATAAAATTAAATATTCCAACTAGATTACCTACCAACTCTTAATTTTTGTGAAAATACCTACTGTCTTAGTCTTATGAAGATAAATGACTCTCACGATCATCATCATCGACAGTTAACGCGTAGTAGTCGTTAGTTATTCTAGAATTCAAATTCAAATTAAATTTGAATTCTTTTGTGCTAATTGTCAATGATGATGAATTGTCTTCATTTACATTTCGATTTGAGTTTGAGTTTGAATTTGAATTTTAGAATAACTAGTGATAACTATGTGTTAATTGTCGATAATGATGATCGTGAGGGCCATTTATATATTTCTATAATAAAAGACTGCCACCAAAAAGAAAAGAGAAAATTTGAGCCTCCAGCTCCATTTCTACGTTTTTTTTAGAAAAACTCTATTGAGACAAATGAGTAGGTAAAAAGTGTGACAAAATAGATATTTGACCTATATAATAATCATTGATAAAAAGATGATGTGTTGTGTTGAAAAATATGATGATATCATGTGTCAGTTTTTTTAAAATTTTTATATATTATTTTGTTTAAGTAGCACAACTCTTTTTTTTTAATGTGCTTTTGACTTAGGAGGTTTTGAATACCTATACTACATGAATGTACAAAAAACTTACACGATACCATATAAATTAATACCAAACATAACACATATTCACTGAGCACGAAATTATGTAAGAAAGTGTAGATTTTTCAATTATATAATAGTGAATGATGGTTTATTATTGTCTCTCCAGCTTTGTCAATTTAAGTCCTTTGACATCAGCCAAGTGATGTCATTTTTTCTTCATCATCAACATGTCCTGCAATCTTTTTATTTTCTGCTTTATCCTTTTACTTTTATTTTATTTTTTGGTTCGCCTCTAGTGAAGGTGAGTACCTTAATTGACCATTGCAAATCACACCTACAAATTTTATAGACTCACATATACTACACAAATTTCTATTATTAAATTTATAGATGTGATTAATTTCATCCGTCTTACAAAGATAACTTAGTAGTTTTGTTTACGTATATAAGTTAAGAAATGATAGTTAATATAGTTAAAATATTAAATTTTACTTTATGTTGTTACATGTACCTTTATATCTCGTTAATTGTTTAAAATACTTTCAATGTATATGTAGTTGAATAACAATAATTAATTAGAAGTACATATAGAAATGAAAAATTAAATAGATGTTCAATATGGTAAATAGACTATCTGTTGAGATGAAGAAAAAGGGAATAGGAGACTAACTTTTTGGAATGAAGTGAGCACTTTTTCTTTTTCTTTTTTTCAAATTCGAATTTGGTCAAAATAATTATATCTAAAAATTTGATTGACGCACTATACAAATATGTGTCATTTAACTCCACTCTTTCTCTCTCTTACTTAATGTGAAAACACATTTTAATGCATTTTGTTGAACACCTCCATCCAAAAAAAAAATGGAAAAGATGATGTATTAATGATGACATCATTGGTGATTTCAACCTTATCTTGCCGCAATATAAATACGCCCTCATCGGACAGATCGACGTACTAACTCTTCCTCTTCATCTCCAACCCTTTCAAGTGTGTATCGGCTATGTCTTCCCTATTGCTCGACCTCGCTTCCAATATCAATCAAGTCCCTCCCAACTATGTACGACCAATTTCCGACCGTCCCAACCTAGACCAGGTCGACTCCATCGATCACTCCATTCCTCTCATCGATCTCAGTTGTCGCTCCGATGAACTTGTCCGGCGGATAGGCCAAGCCTGCAGAGACTATGGTTTCTTTCAGGTAGTATATTCATGTATTTCTGTGGATAATTATTGATTAAATTAAAATGACGAATTTCTTTATTATATAATCCCAGGTGAAAAACCATGGAATCCCAGAAGAAGTAATCAGCAATATGATGCTGGTTTCGAGGGAATTCTTCCGAATGTCCCCAGGCGAAAGAATGAAAAATTACTCGGACGATCCTTCTAAGAGAACCAGACTCTCGACCAGTTTCAACGTCAAGACGGAAAAGGTGTCGAGTTGGAGGGATTTCTTGAGACTCCATTGCTATCCGGTGGAGGAATACGAGCACGAGTGGCCTTCGACTCCCTCGTCTTTCAGGGACATTGTGGCCAAATACTGCACCCACGTCCGACAAGTTGCGCTGAAATTACTCGAAGCAATATCCGAGAGCTTGGGATTGGAAAGAGATTACATAAATAGGGCTCTTGGCAAACACGCGCAGCACATGGCGTTGAATTACTACCCACCGTGTCCTCAGCCGGAGCTGACTTATGGTCTGCCGGGCCATGCCGACCCCAATGTCATCACCATACTGCTGCAAGACGACGTCGCCGGATTACAAGTTTTGAACAATGGCAAATGGGTTGGTGTCAATCCCATTCCGAATACGTTCGTTGTTAACATTGGAGATCAAGTACAGGTACTAAGCAATGATGGTTACAAGAGTGTGCTTCATCGAGCAGTGGTTAACAGCCACAAGGAGAGGATCTCTATCCCGACTTTCTATTGTCCGTCCCCGGAATCTGTGATATCGCCGGCCAAGGAACTGATTGATGAAGAGCATCCGTGTCAGTACCGGAGCTTCACTTACGGTGAATACTATCAGAACTTTTGGAACCGTGGTCTGGCTACTGAAACCTGTCTGGACTTGCTCCGACTAATCTAGATTTAGTATATATATCTAATGATCTATCACAGTGTGCTGGGTTCCCTAAATGACCCAATAATGGAATAATAATGAAGTTGAAGGTTGCTGAAATTCTATCATGTTTCCCAACTCAGTCTAAGATTTTATTTAATATGCTAATTTTTATTTGTTTTTTATAGAATTTAATTATTATTATTATTTAACTTATTCTACACTTTTTTTATACAAAGCGGACAAGGGGAGGGAAAGTATAGATGGGGTAGGTGTGGTTTGAACTCGAGATCTCCCACCAAAAATGTAAATATCTAATCACTATACCACAATTCAAATCACACTTATTTTGTAAATTAGTGATCCTATAAATAAGTCATTCTTGTATTAGTTTTAGTATATTAAATTTTGAAAATTTATGAAATAGAGACATTGAGAGTATCCCTTTGTTATTCCAAATATTCGGTAATTTAAGGATTCAACCAATATTTGAAAGTCATTGCAATTCGAGTATTCTCAAAATCAGTGAATTGTTCTTGAATATCTATTTTTTCACACTTCCACTATATTAGTCGTATCAGAACCCAATCTATGCTCTGAGAAGATGCTTCTAAGGAGACAATCGGCTAATGATGTTTTTCCTGATAAAGCTCACGGGAACGATGTTCAAATCTGTCAACAGATCAACTTGTTAACACAACGAATGGCTTCATTGGAGACCAATAAGCTGAAATATGGGAGATTTTGACCGGCCAGCTGCAAGGAGGTTATGGCATGGCACGCCAGGAGATCATCGGTACCAGTCGTGTTGTTTGGGCAGCGACTGCAAGTAGCGCCATTGGTCACAGACAACGCAGTTGTGGTGGTAAGGAACGTGTTCATTCACTTGTGGAATCCTTTATTGATGAGATTTTTTGGTCTGTTGATCATGTATAGTCGAAGGATGTGAAATCGAAGAGGATTATGATGGTCCTCCCGTTTTTGACAAATTTTTCAATGAAGATTATGATGGGCCTTCCGTCTTTTATATGTTACATCTTGACCATTTCGTGTGCTTGCTTGGTAGTAATATTTAATAGAGTTGTTCAACATTAAACTATTTTTCGCATAAGCAACCAATATTTACAATAATAATAATAATAATAATAATAATAATAATAATAATAATAATAATAATAATAATAATAATTTATTGTACATTAAACAACGAGACAATTTTTTTATAAAAACTTTCGTTGCGCATTATGATATAATATAATATGTGTTGTCAAATGTTGATACATGAATTTATAAAATACAACTGAAACATGAGTACAAAGATTAGGGCTAAATTTTCCAGTTGACTGAATAATGACCCAACACTAATTAACTCTTTGGTCACATACACGTAATCCACCATTCTTGGAGCGTATTACGCCACTTGCAGTAATCTCGAACAACTTATGACATTTATCTACAAGAGTAGTGGGTATGGGGTGAGTCTTGGGGAGACTCAGTTAATAACATTTATTCAAAGAATGCAAAAATATTATTTGTTTCACAAATAGCAAAAGATAATATCCAGGCCCATTACATGGTAAAGTTATATATCTCAAGTGCCCATTACATAAGCCTACAATATCATATCATTCAGGGACGTCAATATTTCATATCAAAACAGAAGCCGACAAAGGCAATAACAAAGGTAGATCCACAATGAGCAATTGGAGGTCGACAATGTGCACATAGCATATCAACAAAGGAGGTAAATCCCTTACTAGTAATAATTATACAAAAACATCTTATTTTCAAATATCAAAGATCATAGTGTAAAACATTATGCAAAAGGTTCTTCTTCAAAGCTTCATAAATATTTCATTTATAGGATCTCATAAGTTGAGGGATTAGTACATGCAAGTTCAATAGTTGAGGGACTAGCTTATAAGGTTTAGATACTAAAAGGACTAAAATACAAATATTCAATAGTAGGAGGAACAAAATGTTATAACTCTTAAAGATGAGAACCAAAAGGGAAATATTTGTATGACTTCTCATGATTCTTTATGGTAATGTATAGCTTGTGCATGATTGCCAAATGGCAACCATGCATAAAGTGAACACCTTTTAGATTGTGGCACATGCCATGTATTTGCACACATTTTTTATTTCCATGCCACTTGTTTTGATATTATTATTTTATATTTTATTATTTTTTCTTTTGCACAGTGTATATATATACAGAGGGCGGAGCCAGACGTCAACAGAGGGATTGACCAGAGATGTGAGCTGTATAATATACACAATTAAACCATTCATATATAATTTTTTTACAATAGTAAAAAAAAAATTTCAATTTGCTGGTGGCCCACCATTGGCCCTGCCTCCGCCATCGTATATATGGTTGCCGAATGGTTACCATATATTGTATTTATTTTATGAGTTCAGTTATTTGAATAAAATGAGAAACAAAAAGTTAAACAAAATCTTATTTTACATCACATCACTTTTACATTTACATTAATGGTAATCTTATGGGCCATATGTATGTTTTATCACACTCTTTGTATATTTTTTGTCTAAATAGAATTATACTTATTTTATTTTTCTTTCATTTATCGACTCCTCTTTGATCTAATATTTAAAAGGCTAAACAAAGTCAAAATAAAGTGCTCTTAGTGTCTATATAAAATTTCTATCGAGTTGTACTTCATAAGGGTGTTTATAGAATTCAAAATCACTTATAATACAACATACGATATTTTTAAAATTAACTACTGAAGTCAAATATTATCGTATTATGTGGTTATCTTCTTCGTCAAATATAATCAAAGAGTCTTTTATAAATCTTCAATATATGTTCCCTAAAAGAGCCACCTTATAATCTTTGGAGTTTTGTTTTAGAACATCCATATTTGTGGTGGTAAACTAAAGTTTTAATGAAATTGTTAGTTAACAACTCAACAATGTAGCTCCATTGGTAATGATAATGAAGTTATTAAATAATTTTTTTAGCATGACAATGAGAATCCAAGGGTAAGAGGCCGGATTTTGATAAAATCATGTAAGTGTATTTTTAGTCTAAAATCCATAGAATTCCAAAGAAAATCACAATTTAATGAAATCCACAAGAATCTGTAAGAAATTGAGGACACTTAATTTTTGTGAAATCTGTATAATTTTAAATTGAGGACAGCTGTAATTGTATGGATTTTTAAAATCAATCTAATTCCATGTTGAGAACACCCTTTTTAGATTAGTTAGTCCTTCGATGGGTAATTTCAACAACAGACACCAACCTTTACACTTTCTATCAGCTGAGTTCTCAACCTTTTTTTCAATTTCGTAGATTCCCAACATTTCATAAATTCACTCGTAAGGTCATTTATGACATTTTGCCCTTATTTTTTAAATAAAACAAAAACATTCTAAAAAATAGTAAAAATAGTAAAAATAAAAAGGCATGTGGCTACCTACCCATTCTACCACTATCCCTAACATGACTGAAAATGAAAAATATCTGTACTATTTTTTTGGGGGAAATAGAAGGTAACATAAACAATTGGTTACATATCATTACGGAAATAGATGTAGAGTTATATTTCTATGGTATATTTTGTGAACAAAATTTTTTTAGCAAAATCTCAAACAAAACGTGTTTTCCAGTTTTCCATTCTGAAAATCAATTTTCATACAAGACAAACAAAAGGCATTTTCAGTAAATCAGAAAACAGAGAATGAAATCAGAAAACAGAAAACGTTCTATAAAATGAAAACAGAAAATAAAAATACAAACAGAATGGCACCTTAATTTTTCCTCTCATTTCTAACAGTAGTGGGATGAAAAAGCAGCAAAATTGTGGGTCTTCTTTTTTACTATTGGAAATTACTACAGGAATTTGTTATTTACACTAGGAAATGACAGAAAAGTTAAAGGTTTCCAAGGAAAAAAATAATGCAGGTATTTGTCATTTTCGGTCATGTTAAGGATATTGGTAGAATGGATAGTTAGCTAGATATGTAGGGAAAATTTTATTTTTATTATTTTTACTATTTTTTAGAATTTTTTATTTTTATTTAAAAAGTAAAGGCAAAAATGTCATAAAGGAGCTTATAAGTGAAGTTATAAAAGATTAGGGATCTATGACATTAAAAAAAAGGTTATGAACCCAACTGATAAAAAATGTAAAGTTGGGGACCATTTGTGAAATTAACCCATCCGTGGAATGTGCTTAGAATTAAACATGAGCATTTGGAAAAATGAGAAGAAATATGATTCTTTCATTGGTATTCTGCATACATTAGAATACTTCAATACATTATCTCATTGTTTAAATTTTTTACCTCAAATTTGAAATGTTATATTTCATTTAATACTTTACATTTGATCATTAGGTGTGTATAAAAAAACACAAATTAAATAAGGGCATTATAGGAAGATTACTTGTATATTTCACATTTCTAATATCATCTTAATCCATGTACAACACTAAAATGGGCTATATAATTGGGAAGGTTGGAGTATATGTGTATAGGTTTGAATTAATTTAGTTATGACTCACTCTTGATTTAAAATTGAATTGTAATGGTTAATTGGTTAGAGCTCTTGAATTCATAAGTGAATTCTTAATTTGATCATACTAGATGAGGTAAGCAATTACCAGAAATTTTCCCATTATTATCTTTGTAAAAATAATGACAAAGATGTTTTATGAAAAGCACCCCAATCCCCAATGAACATGTTAAATCACATTTTTAGTGCCATATATATATATATATATTCCAATTATAAGTCAAATTTATAGCTCTAAGGAATATGTTAACATGTTTGTTGAAAGAATTATTTTAGACCATGTTAACATTTTTTATTCCTAACTTTAACAAGAAAATTTGCAAGTTTATTTATTTATTTATTTTATAGATGTTGCAGTTTAAGGCATATCGGCATATTCAAAAAGGGTTCATTTGCAAATATGAATAGTCATTTCCAGTAATGGCTAGAGTCAGCGAGGTTTCCTATCGCCTCGACCTTCCTAGCAGTTTGAAAATCCATCTGGTGTTTCATGTTAGCAAGCATGCAACACAATGACTAAAGTAACCTGTAAAACTATATAAGAGTTACACACTTGTGAGTCGTGAGTTTTCTCCTTGTAAATAGTCAAGTTGTGGCAATATAATTTCAGAATTCTCCAAGTTCTTGTGTTGCCTATTTTACTTCAATCTTTTGCATTTTCCTTAGCACGTAACTGCCTTTCAATCTCAACGGTTAAAAGGACTTGTGGGATAATAAACAGGCTGACTTAGAGGGGTTTTTGCGGGGGGCAAAATGCTAAATCTACGTGGGTGTTCGGTTGAAGTTAGTTAAACAAACCAGCCTATGACAGTTGGTATTAAAGCTGTGCTGCTCAATGGCGGACCCAAGTGATGCTCTTACACTGACAGAAAAGGAAACCAGAGGATGTGAGGCCATACGCCAAGAAGGAAAAGAAAAGAAGGAAGGATAAAAGCAAGGTACGGCACCCCCTTAACGAATAAGATGCTAGTAGTTTTGCCATGGCTAGCGAAGAGAACCTCAAGTCCATGCTCACGGGTTAGGGGGATCGGTTGAATGGCCTTGAACACACTCTTAAGACCCTTGAGTCTCACACAATCACTTAGCTTGACGACATTAAAGAAGAGGTGCAGACGGTGGTGGCCAAACAAGTAACAATAAAGAACGACCTTCACAGGCGAAGACGACTTTGCTGAAGTGATGGGCGACTTTGGCCGTCTCCAAACCAAAGTCACGGATGCCATAAAGAACATGCAAGGGCCAATTTATTGGCTTACGTCGATGGTGGGAAAGCCAACCAACAAGCGGGTATGAGTGTTTCGGCAACGGGTTCCATATGAGGACGTGGTGCGAAACTATTGCTGTTGTCCCTAGGATTGAGTATCCTAAACCAAAGGCTTTGATGGCGAACAGGACACTAAAGAAGTTAAGAACTTCTTGTGGCAAATGAAAATCTACTTCTAGGGCGTTAACATTGTTGATGAGGCGATAAAGGTATGGACAACCTCAATGTATCTTTCTAATATGGTTTCTCTTTGGTGGTGACGTAGACATATTGACAGTAATAAAATAGAGACGTGAGAAGAATTTTAGAAGGAGTTAAAACGACAGTTTTACCTAAAAAATATTGTGTTCGAGGTCCGTAAGAAATTGAGGGAACTGAAACATATGGGCACCATTTGTAAGTACATTATGGAGTTTACGACCCATAATGTTGTAGATTCCTAGCATGCCTGACGTGTTGCTATTTTACTTCATGGACAGGTATGCTAGCTAATTATGGCAAGAACTGCAGTTTTGTGCGATTAAAATTGTTGATGAAGCAATTGTTGTAGTGGAGTCTTTGACGGACCTCGAGTGGGAAAAGACAGACGAGTTGACTAAGTCCAACAAAAACCCCAAAGGTACGACAGGCAAAGCAGGGATGGACAGAAACAATAAAAAGGGTCGCAATGACTTTAAGCCTGACTCAAAATTTGACTAAAAAGCTGCTAGTTTTAAGCAAAGTACATGCCGGAAAGAGTACGAGGATAAAAAAAGGGTGCCTTTGTTCCTCGAAGTGACTGCTTGTCTGCAATAGGCTGCATGCCATGCGGGACTGCCCCAAGCTTGGTTCGTTATCTACCATTCTAGAAACTCAGGCAGAACTGTCTAATGTTGTTGAGCCAAATCCCCGTGATAGATGCGGGCTGGTTAGTTTAGCTTTTTGCCCCCTCGCTGAAAAACCCTGCTAAGTCATCCTCTTCTTCGTCCCACTGGTCCTTTTAATCGTTGAGGTTAAAAGGTACAACGTACTAAGGAAAATGCAGAAGGTTGAAGTAAAGAGGCAACACAAGAACTTGGAGAATGCTGGAATTATAAGAACAAAGAATCGTAATAAATTCATAATTATTTTCTAAAATAGGATATCGATCTGGATGTTTAATTAAATATATTATTATACACAAATAAATTGTCTAAAGAAAGAGTAGTGGAATAATATCCTTAGTACGCAATTATTACCACGATCAGTTTTTTTGTTCTTAGCTCCTCACCTTCGAATCTTCTCTGAAATTCTTCCAAGCCATGGATTGCACCGATGAATGGGCACCGTTAGAAATCCTCCAAAACTCGACATAAGAGTTAAAGCAAAGAGAATCAAATTCTCTTCTAAGAATATTAGGGGGCGTGCGGCTCTTTCGAGGAATGGTTAAGATGGCCGCCCCCTCTCGTATATATAAGAAAAAATTGTTTTGACTGTAAGCCAAATATAGAGGATGTCATATACTTTATTGGCATGATTTATGAGAATATTAATGCTTGAAATATCAATATCACAAATAACTGATTGTTTTTCTACATCATTAGTAAGCAATCAAGTATCGCAATCAAGTTTTAGTCATCTTCATCCCCCACGGGCGGAGGTAGGGGGTAGCCACCCCTTCCTCGGCTACTCTCGTTTTCGGAAAAATCCTTTGAAAACGCGTTGATAAATCAAGAATTTTTTTTTTTTTTTTAGTTTTCTTTTAGAATCATCACGTTTCAACTACCCTTTCTACCATATTCTGACTCTGGCCTTGCCTTCCCTTATTTTCCCCAGTAAATTGGAGTTGTAGGTGTGGGAAACTACGTGTCAGCTTTGCCTTTATTTATTTAATTTTTCATTTCCTTTCTCTATCAACTCAAAAACTTCATTCAGAACTATCAGTTTTGTGGTTTATCTTTAACTTGTAATAAAGATTATTACTTCCTGCTAAATTGAAAAAGAATGTAGCTGATATGCTAGATTAAAATTCAAAATCTAAAAGTCAAAACAATCTTAAAAAACATACACGATCTTTTCTTGAAAATTGCAATACTTGTAATGAAATTATGTGATGAGCATGGCAAAAAAGCTGATAGATTCAGCCAGTTTTTTGAACTGAACGAGAGTTACATTGATTAGATGGTGGCGGAAGGAGAGAAAATCAAGATAACAATGTATTTTGAGAAACTATATTTTACTATTTTTATTTTTAAAACATTGTCTCATGTTGTTAGGTAGGGGATGGAGAATTTTATCATTGCACGTCTTATGATTTTTATAAGATAATTTATCTTTCTATATGGATCATTTTTCATATGATTCTTTCAGGTGATTGTCTACTAAATTAAATATATCTTCTTCTGTAAATTAAAAGAAGAAAGTTGGTTAATATATTTTTCCGGTCTAAACTATATGCTAAAGAAGTCCTTTTCTTCTAATGTTGTTTTGGTTATTTTCTATATTTTTTGGGAGAAAATATGCTAATTAATATAAATTTTGCTTTATATGCTTCAATTTCGGCTCTCTCAATTATCTCCCAATAACTTATCTCAATCAATTCAATTAATGTTAACGTCATTTTCTCATTCTACGTCATGCTAGTTTTTGCACTCGTGCATTGCACGACCAAGTTTTGCTAAAAATAAAAAAGTAAGAAATATTTTGAACATTAAAAAATAATCATAAATAGAGTAACAATTTAAACAACAATGTACGCATTTTTTGTACATCTTAGCAGCTAGTAATGTGAAATTTCTTTACCAAACAAAAAAATCAAAGTAATAATTCTGTATAAATAAGACAACCACAATAAATCAAGTGCAATTATATGATACAACCAAAAAAAAAAAAAAGGAAAAAAGAAAAAGCAGAATTATTATGCCTTCCCATAGAGCAGAACTGCCTTTGTTCTTGGCAATGAAGCCGTTTATTCGTCTGGGAATCTTAGGCTACATTCTATTTGTGTTTTAATTTTCTGTTTTTATTTAAAAATATATTTTGAGTTTTTTATTTTGATATTGCTGTTTTGAGAAAATAATAAAAAGTGTTTTGTTTTCTACTTTAGAAAATTATTTTTAAAAATAAAAAATAGAAATAAAATGAATATAAAAATAAAAGTTGAGATTTAAATGTAATTAATGTAAAGCTTAAAATTTGAAAATGTATTTTCTGCGTTTTTAAATTTTAACATAGAAAACATCAAAAAAAAGAAAAACTCGTTCTTAATTTTCTTTACAAATTTTGAAGTTGTTCTTTGAATTGCATTTTTAAAAATATAAAAGATAATGCGTTTTCACTATTTTAGAAAACTGAAAACAGAAAACAATCTAAAAATAGCAAAGAGAACGCAGCCTTAATATCTTATATATATATATATATATATATATATCTTCGTTTCGTCATGAAAGTACCTAAAATGAGAAAATAACGTCAATATTTTTGTTAAAAAATTCACCAAAAGAATCAAGACTTTAAATCTAAGACTGCTACAATTCGTGAGAAAAGAGAGCATCACCAATTAGGAATGCAATTCCAATTTCCCTAATGCAATCAACAAAAATTTTCACCAAACTACTATGTTCATGTGTTAAAATGAGCACCTCTTCACAATGAAGTGTGCCTGCTACATGGGAGCTACCCCATAGGGTGCTTATCTTAACTTGTGACAACGGTGCCCGGGTGAAAAAACAAACTCCAAAATATAAACACATCCATAAAATCATAGTTACATTCCATCTTAGCATATGTTTGTAGAAATATATATACAAAGCACTGTGCATGGAAAACATGTGAAAATAGTATAAATATGAAAGGGAATCTCACCAAATTAAATGAAATTACAGGATAACCAAAAAGAAAGCTACCAATCCAATCGACTTTCCGCAATATCAAGACACCCAAGGCACGTTCATCAACTTTTCAACCCCAATTTGTAAATTGATTCAAATCCGAATCCCTTATGAGACAAAATAGTTTGAAATCACGCAATAAATGGGCACAATTAACAACCAAATGTGGGGACTTCTATAAGCATTAAATGTGGAGAGACTATAGCCTCTTGAATAGACGTGGAGCGACTATTATTTTTTAAATGTTGAGCACGTTTTAAAATAATTAATAACTGATATTCATGATTCGAATTGCGGCACAAATAGATGGATACTCAAAATTTGAGTAGAAGGTCCTTGATGGGAACCAAAAACCTACCTTATCTAATTTCATGCATAGCATAGCTAAAATATTATTCCAAAATCACACTTATCTCTGATGAATCTATATAAACAAAAACACAAAAATGAAAAAGAGAGAAAAAAGGGAAAAAAATTTGGTTTAAGAACTAAAAAGGAAAATGAAAAATTCCTAAAATAATCCCATTGAAAAAACTGAAATTTTAACGACTTCAAACTTACGAAGTGACTCGAAAGAATAAGCTTAGCACCGCTATAAATCAATTGTCTAATTGCTAATAGTGGGAATAGCATCTCTAATCAAATAAATTTAGCTGATCAACTACATAAGGATAAACACAGCCAAAAGCATTTGAAGAAGGAAACAAAGTAAAAGAAAGAGATTAAAAATGCAGATTAGCAATTGTAATTAAAATTTTCATTATCTTGGGTGAAAAATTGAAAACTGCCTAATCAATCAGGCAAAACTCACTGATGGAAAAAAAGTCAAATTAATTGTATTTATGTATGTGTTGTCTTCTGCTTTACTTGATCCCTGGGATTGTAGTCCCCCAAATCCTAGAAAAGCAGACTATAAATAATCAATAATTATAGAAGGTTGATCACAAAAAATCACATTGATCTCTGATGAATCTACATAAATAAAAACACAAAAATGAAAGAAGAAAAACATACTGGATTAAGAACGCAAAAGGGAAAATGAAAAATTCTTAAAACAATTCCATAGAAAACAGTAAAATTATAACTTCAAACTTACCAATTGACTTGAGAGAATAAAACCCACTCAATGTGGAACTCCCAACTGCCATAAAATGTAGAAGATTCGAGATGGCCAGCTACAAATCAAGCAACTTCTGGAATTAGAACCCACTCTGTAACACGAAACAAAGATTTGGAGAGAAACCAACGAAATCATCAAGTGTTAGGCATGACAAAACCCTTTCGATTTGGGATATCAGCGATAAGAATGGATCCGGTCAATTTGGGGATTTGAATATTGTCTCAGATTTTCATGCGTGGGGAACTCGTTTAATTTGAGGATTCGACTGAGAGATGTGAGAGAAGCATGTATTTGATTTCAGCAGCTTGTTTTAGATAAAGGGGACATCTTGAGCGGGAAAATCAATGTTGATTTTTTGGAGAGGCTATTCTAATTTAATATATAGAAGATTTTCTTTCCTTTTTTATTATGGAATATAGAAGATATTATTTTTAAGTCAAATCTCTCTCTCCCCAATTCCAATTGGTTTGCTTAAATTCCTTTTTAATTAGACTTCCTATTTTATTTGTTTAAAATTGATTATACTTTCCAATTGGTTGTTCTCATGTTATTAGGTAGATGATGGATAATTTTATCCTTACTATTTCATGACTTATGATTTTTATAAAATAATTTATCTTTCCATGTGAATCATTTTCCGTATTATAGTTATTATTATTCACTTAGATTATGGATTAGTTTGGTATTTCTGGAGCTTCTTCAATAAGCAGCTTCTACTGTGTTAGATAAAAAAAGTTGATGTAAGAAGAATCAGTTTAGTGTTTGGTAAATCTTTTTGCTAAAATTGATATAAGATCTAAAAACAGTTTTTAAGTGTTTGATAAATTTAACTATTTTATTGTTGTGCCGGTTTATATTTGTTAAAAAGTACGTGATTTAAATCTTTACTTATTATTATACAGTATCTTTATTTTTTTATTATGAAAAATATATAATATATATAATATTTCACAAAATAATTACAAAATATCGACAAGTTATAGCTGAAAGTGAAAATTTATTTGAAATTTTTTTTGATTGAATTTTTTTAAATTAACTAATTAATAATGCTACACAAAAAAATAAGATGAAAAGGAATTATGATTCAATGAATTATATAATACACAATCAAATAAATTATGATTCAATGAATGAATTAAATAAAATAGATTGTTGCGTAAAATGATTTCTAAATTTTCTCTATCTTAATCTAATATATCAAAAGGTATTTAAAAATTAAATATAAGGTTAAATTCGAAAATTTAATTATTCATAATTGGAGAAGCTAAAAGTAAAAGTTAAAAAACTATCTTTCTGTTGCTTCTCAAAATCTATTGTACAATATTATTGTTTCTCTAATAATCACATTTTCTATAACTTTCCAAACATTTTCATTAGCTATACTTCTCAAAAAAGAAGTTGGATATCCAAAGTAATCCCAAACAGAGCCTATATAGATTTAAACTTCTGCTAGGTTTAATTTAATTTACCATTATTTTATTTTAATTTTGTTATGGTGACCATATATTGTAGTAAGGAAACATGTTTTACTAACTAAAGTAATAAAATTTTGTATCAGGGTCATAGGAAATGTTATCTAAATATTTGCCAAAATTTCATACAGGTTGTTGCATTTCAAAGCTAATCAGAACATGATTTATTGGGTCCATATGGGGTTACAAACCAATTAATTCAACCACAACTATTATGTCTAAATAAGTTTTTCAATATTTTTATTCATCATAATTCAAAAACTGATTTTTTATTTATAATAATACTAATATACTACATCTTCCATTTTAGTTTATATATACACACACACGCACACATATAAGGAACATGGTTGCAAAAAACACGTTCCCTCCCTTTGCCATTTTCAGACTTCGTAAAATTGATTTCTTTTTTCTATTTTATCAGTTTTCTTGGTTTTTAAAAAAAATGCCATAACTTTTACATACAGTATCTGATTTCAGTTTACAACATCTACTTTTGGGGTACTTTGACAAAATGGATTGAACCAGTCACTTTACCACCGCTAATGATGGATTTTGGACGTTTGTTTCCATCTGTTATTCTTTTTTGTATTTTTTCTATCTTATTTTGAGTCTACTTTTGTGTTTAGAGCATGTTTGTTTGTCCAACCTTTTATGGATTCCGTAGGACGATTAGGACATCTATTTAAATACTTCTACTTCTTTCTTTGTTTGAGTAATTCCACAGAATGTTCAATCCCACCTAGGTTCAATTTTGATTGTTGATATCACCTATGTTGATAAGAGAATTTCAGCCAATATTGATGATGACCACAATGGAAGTGTTAGAAAATAAATGTATTTTCCTTAGACAAAATCTTTAGAGCAAAGAGATATGGAAAGTTGAAACTTAAACCGCTATCTAAAAATATGTTGCGACTTTACCTGCATACTATGCTTTTCAAAATTCGACTGGCAATCATTCTATTTTTGGAAATTTAATCGTTTCGACCATTAGATTAAAATATACTGAGATTTATGTATAATGTTGATCAACCCTTATATGTTAATACATTTATCAATACTTTGTATCCATTATTTATGACTTTTGTTTTAATTTCAAATATTTGTTTCGATTAATATTTTCTCTTCTTTATGGTGCTGTATTGAGAATTAATTGTTAGAGAACACCATATAATGCAATAATTTATTTTTTTTCTCATTCCTAGAAAACAAAAGTTTTTCCGTGTAAATTAATTTCAAATTTTTATTCAATTTGACGTTTCGATTTTTTTTTGGGGGGTCTAATTTAACCACGCTTCTTCAAGTTCAAATTAATTGTACATGAATATTTATTCAAATTTATCATATGATCATAACTTGTTATGATATTTTCTCTTTTATTATTTATGATACTATTTCATAACTTTTAAATTATATTTTTCCGTGCAACGCGCGAGTGAAATATTAGTTGTAAAATAGTAAAAATTATTTGTGGTGGATTTAGACCGTGGTGTGAGAATAAATTTTTGTAGTGATAATATAATTGCCCGTGAGAAATAGTGTTTATAGTGGCAATATAACCAATCTTATGTTAAAAGGATTTTTTTTTTTTCTAGTTGAAAGGTTAGAGAACCTTGACATCAAGGGGAAAAGGGGGAAAAAAGGATTGAATTTGTCAGATTTGGCATTTGGGAAAAGTGAGATCTCTCATTTACGAAAAAAATTGGGAAAAGTGAGATCTCTCATTTACGAAAAAAATTCAGATATTCTAAAAGTAATGTAACAGGGTATTCTAGGCTAATGAGGAACCCACTCGTGAGTTTTCAGGCCTTATTTTTAGGACTATTAAAACTCATGTGTGAATTATTATTGGTCTAAAATATCCTAATACGATACTCTAGAGTACCAGATATTTTCGAGTAAGATTTTGTTCACCCTCTTTAATGGGGTAAAGAGGAGAAGTGCTATTTGTACACACAAGGTGTACAACTTTTGTATACGCACCTCTGAATTTACCTACACTCCTGAAAAGTTGCGATTTCAAGAAAGATGGAGCAAATGACATTTAAGTAAATACAAAATGGTGTGTACAAAAGTTGTACACCTTATTTGTACAAATATCGTTTCTCGGGTAAAGAGGGTCACTTATTCCGTAGAGCTCCTTTCCCACTTTCTTAAAAGTTTCTCTCTGTACTTTGCGATCTCGGTGATGAGAAAACCAACTAGTAAAGGATTGATTTTGATATCTTACTTCTTGATATACTTCTTGTTTAATTCTTATTATTCTCCTAAATTATAATATTACTTATCACTGATTTGATATTTGATTTGACAACTGCTCAATTATAACTACATATTTCAAATACTTTTATAGTTCTAATACACATTCTACCTCTCTCATGACTATAATTTCCTCAAAATTAAAGAAATAATGAGAATCAAACATATTTGTCTTCTTCGCGGTAAAGGATTGATTTGATTGAAGGCAGTCGGGAAACATCAAATGGCATGGATAGAATAAAAAATGTAAATCAACTGCTATAGAGGACACAGCCGGCCGCCATAGTAACCACTGCTCAAACCATAAAAACTAGTGCATTTCTTTTTTATTTATGTAATGATGGGATTTTTTGGGGATTATTCTGTTGATTCTTTGCCAGAACAGAGGGCCATAGGATTGAATTCCATCACCATGATCTGAGGCTGAAGTAAGCAAATACTCTTATATGAACATACATCAACCGTTACCACCTACTCCTGAGAAAAATCAGCTCCTGTGTCCCAGGTGATAAAGCTAATAAGTTCCCTGCGTTAGAGCTCACACCGGAGGCCGTGGCGATGAAGTTGCCTCCTAAATCACCATTTGCACTCGCTTTCTTTTTTGAACTAAAAAAAGTCTGAAATCCTCATGCAATTTCTACTAGGAAACGCTAGAGGCTCTCACTTGACAGCATAGCCACCGTTGAAGAACGAAGTGGGAAGAGAGAGAGAGAGAGAGAGAGAAACAGCGGGGTTGAGAAAGAAAGGCGGGTTGGGGAAGAAGAAAGCGTGTCACGTTGTATGAATGGTTGAGGGGCGGCGGAAGAAAGAGAGTGGTGGGTCCTACAATTGCAATCAAGCTAGGATCTTGGGTAATTATCTTATTTTTTTATTAATTATAACCCGTCAAAGGTGAACAAATTTGAGTAATACTATTTAACACTACTGGTATTTGGTATAAGTTAAATTAAGTGGGTCATTTATTCATTTATTTAGTTTCACTTATCATTTAATGTCCCATTAATTTCCACTTAACCTATTAGTATCCAACACAACTAGTACTACATAGCATTATTCAACAAATTTATACGCTCAACATTTCCTCATCACGTACCTATGTTGTGGTTATGATGAAATTACAACACAATATAGTGGGGGAAGAAGAGAGAGAGATTACGGCCGGCGTGAGAGAGAAAGGGGGGTTAGGGGAAGAAGAAAGTGTGTCACGTTGTAACATCCCGCAAAAATCTTATAAACAAATTATGTAATATAATCGTCATTTTGATAATGATGAGAGAGTTACTTGAATTTGCATCAATTGAAAAGTTATAAGATCATGACAAAGTGATCAAATTGAATTGCATTAATGGTAAAATTACAAGATTTGCCACTCGAATGAATACCAAGAAAAAGAATGTGATAATATAATTGTATCGAATTGCAAAGTTGAGAGTTGCCACTATGTAATCGTATTTGAAGTATTGCAAGAATTTTATGCACATAAATGTCAAGAACTAGAATATGATTATTGACAACATCATTGATGCTTGGACAATGAATTGAAATTAGAATGTGGTTGTTGAGAATATATTGATAATGATTGTAAAACCACATGAATTTGCTATTGATAATATAAACATTATTTTGATAATGATCAAATAACCATTTGAAATGTCACAAGAATTCAAAGAATTGTGACTCAAGGAAGCCTAGCGGTAAGGAATGTGGTTATTTGTTAATATTTTGGAAGTTGATAACCTAATTGTAAAACCCTATTAAGTAAAATGGCTTAAGTAACGAGAATCAAAACGTTTTGACTTAATCATAAGACAACTCAAAGTATAAGGACTGCTTAAACAATTTGCCGCCAAGTGTACGGCGCCACAACGAGCCACATGTCACACCTTAGTTGGCGGAACCCAAAGGTTTATTAAAAACAACTAAATCCAGATATTTTCTAACAAATATAAATAGGGGTTAGCCCGGAGATTTCTCAACTAAACCATTCTCTCTCCCTTCTCTCTCCACATCCCTATATCAATTGTCTTGCTCTCTTAAATCTTAAAGCTTATCATAAATGAAAATTCGCCCAAAGGGAAGGAAAGAAGGAAAACAACCCTTAAAACCTATTAAAGACTTAATTTTGTATTTGGAAATGACCCTCCATCAAATATATATATATATATATATATATATATATATAATACAACTTGAAATACCACTTTGATCAAGGAAATGAAGGTTTTGAGGGCTCTTGACAACAAATGAAAGAATCTTTGGAAAAATCAAGTTAAAGAGGTGAGTAACTAATACTTTGGTTCCCTTTTTGCATTTATAATATTTTGATACAATAAGCATAATTTTGATTGAAGTGTTCCATGAAACAAACATAGATTTTGATGTATTTGAAAAGAAAGATTGATTATTACATTTGAATTACTAGTTAATACTCTAACCGTTTTGTATTGAATTACTTTGAATTGTTTCTACACTATGACCTATTCAATGATTCAGGGATATTGGATATTAGTGTGGTGTTTGCTTTGAATTGTTTGGAATTTCGGTAGTGGTCAACCGGGATTCGAATGTGGATCCACTTAATTGTACATGGCTATGATTGAATTGATATGAATCTTGCGCGCATCACGGATAGTAGTTTAGCTAGTGATAGGGCCCTTTGTACATTTGAAAGCTTTGTGCATTCAATGGTTTCCTTGAAAATGAATCTTTCAAATGAAAAGTGAATCAAGGGTATTGTTACTCACTGAGTACTTCGTGCTCATTCCCTTATTTCTACAATTTTGTAGATGATTGAAGATTTGATATTTGAAAAGTAAGGCAACTTATGGGTTGGAGCATGCTCATGAAGGGAGTAGAAGTTTTGCATGTAGTGATAACCTGACTCTAAAAATATTATGAATTTAATACTTTTTGTATTAACAAATATGTCCACCTCTCTATAAATATTTTTCTAATTTTATTTAATGTTGGTAACTTACCTTCTAGTATAATAGCTTTTCAATAATTTGTCTTGAAAAGATTAATTTTACTCGTTTTGGTAATCAATGAAAAATACCTATTAATATAACTTGTTGAGTTCTTTGCATTTTATTGAGAAACTGAGTTGCAATAAATTTTTAAAATATAACAACTTGTTAGTTTAAGTAATTAGCTTTATCAAGTCAAAAGCTATTTGTTTATTTTGTACCTCCCGTCTCCGTTATTTTATATTAAAGATTTTACTACGGAATTTGTTAATCAATATAAGATATTCGAAAATATTGTAAAATTAGTGGATGTGTGACACACGTTGTATGAACAGTGTCCTAAAAAGCTCACCTAGGCGGCGCCTATGCTTGAAGTCTGAGCTCCAGGCTTCGTCACGTTTTGCGCTTTATTACGCTTTGGTTACGCTTTTATTGCGCATTGGTACGCTTAGACGCACAAAAGCTCAATGTTTGGGCTTGATACTTTTCTACACCTCACGATTTCTAGAACACTGTGTATAAAGGGGGGGAGAGAGAGAGAGAGGTGGGCCCTACAATTGCAATCAGCTAGGATCTTTGGTAGTTATCTTAATTTTTTATTAATTATTATAACCAACCCGTTAAAGAGTGAACAAATTTCCTCCCCCACTCACCCATTTTGTGGTTAATCATATATTGAATGAAGAGAAGAGAAGCGGTAAAGACTGTTCCAATTCAGTGCGCAGTTTCCAAGATGTGAGACAGCAGATGCAGAAGCAACCGTCGCGCCAGGCACAGTCGACCCGACGACAGACTAGTGCTCTGCTCACCACACCTTTCTTTTTCCAATTCCTCCTACGCGATTTTTCTTCTCCAACAAAACAAAAGATAAACGGAAATAATCAGTCTAGATTCTCGATGATCACCCAAAATTTACAATCAATGGCAAGACAGACAAACAGTAATGCAATCACTAATTAAAATCACAACAATTTACAATATTTCTCGTGCCCAAAAAGAATGCAACCGATGGAATATCTGGTGCACTGCCTCAGCAATCTCAGGCGAACTTCTCCCCATATTGCAATCCTCTTCTATCCTGAGACTGAAAGAGTAATGGACTGATTGATGATATTCGTATTGTCGTTGTTGGTTGGCGGCCGAGGAGGTGACGTTGAGATGCAGCACCGTTAGTCGGAGGTTTTCGAAAGCAAGAATGATGTCGAGCAGTTGACTCGGGGATGTCTTTACGCACAGTATCTTCAAGTTTGCATGGTTCTGTACTACTCTTACTTGCACGTCAGCCACCGGAGACTTGGACCTCCACGAGCACGAGTACCCTTGTAGTTTTTTCCCTTCTCCTCCATCTTCTTCTTCTTCTTCTTCTTCTTCTTCTTCTTCTTCTTGTTGGCACTCGAGTAATTGCTTCTTCTTCAGCTGGGATTGGAGGAGTTGTTCGAGTTGCTTGACGTAGTCGATTGCAGCAGCAACAATGGAGGCCTGGTCTCCCTTGTGAACGTAGCAAGGAGGCATGAGGGAGCGGAGAGCAGTGAGGTGCTCATTCATTACGCGCCTCCTATTGCGTTCTACCGCTATGTGCGTCATTCTCTGCTTCTCACTCTCCTCTGCCGTCGTCGTCTTCCCGGAGCTGCTCTTTCTTCTGTTTCTCTTCCGACGACCATTTTCTGCTTTCTTCTTCTCCTTGTCTTCCGGAACATGATGAGCTAGTGATTGGGCGTCCTGTACAGCAGCAATTGAAAGCTCTTTCTTCACCACTAGTTGTTGTTCGTGGCCGGAAAATGCTAAAGCGTCGTTGAGAAGAATGGAGTAGTCCAGCTCCTGCAGATCAGAAGTTAAGTTAGCAGAGCAGGGCAATAAATAAATAATTGAACAAGAGAAGAGAAGAGAATACATACTACAACTGCCAGTGCAGGATGGTGATGAAGAATGGGTCCGAGCTCCTCCAACTCCATTGCATTAATGAAAGATGCCCCAACAAAATCCAAGTGGTGAGAATGAGAATTAATTCTCGGTGAGTCAGCCAAACATTCTCTCCACAGCTAAAGACAGAAATAAATGCATGCAAATAGTAATTAAATGAGGGAGAGAAGAGAAGCAAGCCAAGGAGGGAGGAGAGAATTCAACACTAACTGATGCTCTTCCTCCAGAGTCTACACAAATAATAATAAATTCAAACAAGTCCACAAGGTCTAAATGTAAAGCAATAAAACCCTCAACTGTACACTGCCTTGGATTGCAAGGTGTCAGATTACTCCATGCCAAGATCCATTAATTAGACTGGGGACTCTTGTCCTCTCCTTTCTTTCCCTGCACTTATGTTTTTTCCCCCTCCCTAGTTAAAACCAAGGTAAAAAAAAAAAAAAAAAAAAGTAAGGCATGCAAAAGTATTGAGATCGAGCATTGGCTGTGTCTAAGCATATATATCAATGTATGATAAAAGCATGATAAAGCGTAAGACTGTCACGAAACATGAGTTCAAATTTTGAATATATTTACTACCTAAGTGTCATCTAAATGAGTTTTTTACAACACTTGCTGATTAAAACACATTTTCTTTTTATTTTTGAAACATATTATTTTCTTTTTATTTTTGAAATACTTTTAATACATATATAATTGAATAATAATAATAATAATAATTAATTAGGGGCACATATGAAAATGAAACATTAAATAAATATTCAATATGGTAAGTGGACTATTTTTTTGGAATGAAGAGAGTACTATATATATATATATCTCAAAAGAAGCTATTTATTTTATAATTAAAGTATTAAATAGGAGTAGATTAGTAAAGTAATATATATATATATATATTAGACTTTTCAATATAGAAAGATAATCATATATTTAGAACATCTCAGAAAAAAAAGGTGGACCACATATTTAAAATGGAAGGTGTATTTCGACAAGTTTTGAATTTGAAGCGAGGAAAAAAGTTAGGCACTCAAGGAATACCCAATTAAAGTACTTTAGACTAACTAGAAACTCACATATGAGTTTAAACGTCCAGCATGTGAGATGCTGACTGGCCTGACGGAATGAGAGTCATTCTCAATGTTTCCTCAACCAATGATAGCTTAGGTAGTTATATCCGCTCATTAATAATTATTAGTCTCCTTGTCACTCATTATCTTCTTTGAGTGTGTTTGTATTTTTTCCCCTCTCCCTACAATACAAAAGGGGATAGTCCATGGCCATAACAATAAATATCTTAATCTTGTTTCATAACAAACTAAATTGACATCACATTCACCATTCATTTTAAAAACTTAATTTGTTCTAAACATAAAAAGGAATCAAGATTAAAATATAGAGACAAAACCTTGTATAAGGAAGGGCTTCTACAAATTAAGGTTTAAAGTGTATTTATATGCTTTAACTTCTATGTAGTGATATACAACCAAAGGAAAAAAAAGTGTAAGAGATATTATAACAAAAAATTATCTATTGTTCTTTAAAAATACTTTTCACGTGGAGATAATGAGCCGTACATCATATCTGTGAGAGGCCACAGACATGAAGACATAATTAGAGAACGTAAAACACTCGTTGGATTCTTATCCTCTTCGCCCAATCACTGAATCGAACATCGTTGGTCGATATTCACACAACCATATATAGCTAGGGCTTGATTGCAAAATGCCATTTATGAATAATACAAATTGCAATTCCCTTTGGGGCTTTGGGTGGACATGTGTTTAGTCAGCATTTAATGTGTTGGGGACCAAATATATTTGTCTACTGACCCAATCGACAGAAACTTAGCATTCAACACATTACACGACTCTTTCCAATTAATACATGAGTGAATTTCATCATTTGTCCCCAACTTTTCAATTTTTATGCAAATTTGCTCACATTCTTTTTTCTCACCTCGTAGGTCCCCAAATTTTCATATACTAGTCGAATTTCCTCCTTCCCTTAGGTTTACTTTGGTCCCTTAAAATTGAAATGGATAGAATTCTAACGAAAGGACAAAACTCGACTACTATATGAAAGGTTAGAGATCCATGAGCCGAGAAAAAAAGAATGAGAATAAGATTGTGTAAAAGTTGAAATATTGGGGACTAATGGTGAAATTTACCTTTATATTCATATCAGATAGCTTGAATTTGAGGGGCACAATCTCACTGTCAAATGCTACCCACATACATCAACATCTACAATTCCATGCTTATCATCAAATTGAGATCTATGCATCTACCACTCTGAATCATTGAGGTTTTTCAAATTGTCCATCACAAAATAGTAAGGGATGAAAAACCTTTTGAAACCCGTTGAACCCTTGAGATGAAAAAAATTTGGAATACTGACTTTCTATGATAATATCAGTTTTGATTTAAAGACATCGAGTGTTTTTCTTGTGAAGAGATCAGATGTATACAACGCCCTCCCTCCCTACCTCTAACTTTATCCAAGTAAGCTGGTGGAAGGTAAAGCGTCTTCACATACACTGAGTGTCTCCAAATCAAAATTAATGGTATTTTAATTCTTTAATGTTACTCTTCCGATCTCTAATAATATTATCACGAACATTTTAAATTATAAGTATTCCTTTTTGTCTAGAAAGGTTGTGGTTATCATGTTTGAAATTTTCAGCTTCCCAAGAAGGAAACCCTTTTCATATTATATATGTCAAAATCTCAAGTGGTATTCCTGAAAATCTGAAAGTAAAATGCCCAACAAGACAAAATATATAACTGAATAATGTATACATTTCATAACGTTGCCATCACAGATCCTGGCATAATCTTCATTTGGGCACAAAGTGTGTCCTATTTGGTGCTCAACCCTTCCTTTTTCTTTTCTTTTTCTTTTTTTTTTAATGATAATAATCAGAAAATTGCAAGAAGATATTATTACAAATTTGTTAATATTCCAAACAAAAAATACATTTCACCAACTGATTATATGAACAATGCTCCACTAACCACGAGATTTACGGTGCGACTCTAACCATTTCGTCTTATTCTTTTTTAATATTCTCCAAGTAAGTTTTCCTGCCCTCTTGTAGTGGTTCTTATAAATGTATTTTCTATCATTAAAAATTTTCTACGTCATTATTAAAAAGGTGAATTCATGTATCAAGTTGGTCGAATTGGCAAAATTCATATAAAAGTATAGGTGACGTTATTTTCACCTTTTTCACTTTGAGATAGTTTTCGAAAATTCATATATTTTTGCTACTCTTTAATAGAAATACACCTCTCAATAATATAACACTAAAAACTTGTTGGTCGGAGATTTATCTACATAAAAAATTTATCAAATCATTATCATCTACATATTCTTAACCCGTCAAAAAAAAAAAAACTACATATTCTTCACAGAAAATGAACTTTCACACTTCCCAGTAATCTTTCTTTACATTCTTGTTGCATATTCTTTTGTAAATCCAACTTTTGTCTAACATAAAGCTGCGAAGAACAAGCTCTAAATGTCCCATATTTTAAATATTTTTCACTAATTAGGTGCTTCACAAAATATTATTTGAGGCGGTGGCGTGGCCAGCCGATAATAGAAGGGGGGAGCTAGATTATTAAAAAAAAAAAGCCATTTGTATATGTACTAATTTTTCAAACAAGACACAAGGCAGGTGCATAACAAAAAGTGTTTAGTTACACAATTCTAGTATATTAGACTAAAAAGTAAATTGAACAAAATGATTTTTTACTTTAACAAATTCATCAACAATATGATGAGATCTATATCTATTTTGCTAACAAACCCTCTTTCAACATTCAATGACTAATTATTAATCCAATATCCACAATGGAAGAAAAATAAAGAGGAAAGCATGAAGATTCATAAGAGGATTGTCATTAACTCCATTTTGAGTGAATCCATTAATTCAAATGGTAATATTCTCTGACAAGTAATAGTCGGTTCTATTTTATTATAGAAACTTATATAATAAAAAACTTGAACGTGAATTTCTTTCACAAATGACAAAACCGTTATATATTACGTTTTGAATGAAGTCAGTCAGAATTGACAGGCAAGGTTCGGGTTTTAGGTACATGGGTAATGGGCCTAAATTTCATCCCCGAGCCCAAAGCTGCTTCCCCTAGACCAAAGCATAAAAAGATTATTTTTTTTTCCTCCCCCCTTTCTTTTAGTTTTACAGTGGTTTTCGGCCAGGACAGGGGTGGGCTACGGCCCAGGGTGGCTCTCCCCTTGTCTCTGTCATTTTGAGGTGAGCATTTTTTACAATTGGGTAGATGATAATTCTTGTAATGTTAGTTACATGAAAATATATCTTTAATTAACTCAAAATCTTGGGATTAAGTCTTGCTTATTCTTGAAAATCTTGTACTATCAATTTTTTGGAGATCGGAAGAGCGATATGTGCAGGAATCCGATGTCCCCACTTCTCATGTTCCTAACTTCGCCACAAAGATAGCATAAAAATATCACCCTCAAAATTACCTTCTCATATTACCAATCAAAAATGCCCCAACTCTGCTTCTTTTCCTTCTCATTTTTCAGGTATTTAACACTAATAATTATTTGAATGACGGGAGCGAGTAGTGTCTTGCAAAAATAGTAACTTGTAATTGATTTTTACTGGAAACAATGAAACTCAACATAAACAAAACTTCTAGTTAGCCAGGTATACGGCTTTAAAATTCAGCAAAGGGGGGTTACAACGGCAGAATCAAGAAAGAGAAACAACAATATATTATAAAACATTATTATTGCATTAATAATCAGGCATCAACTTGGCATTCTGATGCTCCAAGCAAAGGAACTTGACCTGTAACTCCTCTCTTTAACTCAGCAAACACATCACAGTTGACATATATCCCATAGTGCCTTGTCCTTATGGCTCCACCTTTGTACCTCACCTTTCCCATCAAGATTAGCTTCAAATTCACAACCCCATAAGATAGATCTGTCATTAGCCCATTGGCCACATCCGCCGGCACCGGCACGGAACCACCACCGAGCATGGGTGAAAGAGCCACCGTGCTCTTTTCCTCGTGATACAAAGGTGGCAGAGCCGCTGTAGGAGTTATGGCCTGGTTTCTGTAAGTAACAAATGCTGTTAACTGGTCATAGTAAAGGGAGACTCTGTCATTGGGATTTCTTGTGACCAGAGTGAACTGCATGGTGGTTGACATGTAAGGTGGGGACGTAAGGTTGAGGTCATAAACGGCTAAATTCACAACCCTGAACTTTGGCTCTTTGGGACGATAAACCAACCAGACGATCAGGGCTGTGATTCCAGCTAACACCAGGAGTATGACTATGAAAGTGGACAGGGTGCGTCGTCGATCTGTGATCTGATATAGTGGTCGTCGATCTGTGGTCTGATATCGTGGTGCAAACCAGGCACGTCGTGGTGAGTGTGGTGGGAGGGGCTTTTTCAGATCACCTTCAGTCATTCTGAGCGGTGTTTCTGATGAATGAGCTTGGTTTGGTTGAGGATGATATTCTTCTGCCATGGAGAAGGGAGGGTTTTATGTAGGGGAGGAAAAGGGTGACACAACCAAACCGAGTTAGCTGCGGCGGCTATTAATTGTGTGGCAATGGTATTCGTGGCAAGTGAACAGGAGGAAAGGTGGAAGAAGAGGAAGAATACCGAGGACAAGTGTAAGCATTGAACAAAAGACAAAAAGAAGTAGAAACAACAATTGTCTCTCCTTTTCTTTTGTACTGTGAATTTTGGGTTGCTGAATAAATAAGAATGGTATAAAGTGAACTGAAATGCCTTTGTCTCTCACTTGCTCCCTACTTAATTCTGTTTAACTGTGTGCCTATGTGAATGTTCTTCTATAACTTCACATTCATCACACCTTCACATGTAAACAGCCAAATTAGCAGATGTCCAGACAAAGACCCAAGGCAGATGTATAACATCAACGAGTTTCAGCCCGATGCAGAAATTCAAACTCAAATGGGCCCCACAATGCATAAGCCTATATTGCAAATATTAACTTTACTCTAGACATGGAAATAAATAACAATATCTCGATGTTATCACATCATCAGTAGGCTTCTTGATTAATATTCAGAATAGCACTTTTTTGAAGACACAACTCATTCAGAAATGAAAACAAAAGGAACCACTGCAAAATCAAATGACAATATACATAAATTAATAAATAAAAGAAAACACACTTGAGATTTATCAGAAAAACCATACAAGATGACTGTATTCGAACTCAATTTCACAACTGTATATATGATGTACAGTTGGAGTACAGAACTAAAAGTATACACCTTGATTAAAAAGGAAGGGATAAAAACAAAGAGTTTTACCAGCACCCTATTACCTAATTCAACAAACTATTCACTCCTATATCTACATCTCCACTTCCAAGTGTATAATCCACAGAAACTGGGATTAAACTACACTACAGTTCTTCAAGATCATGATTGTTAAAAGTGTCTCATGTACAATGGGAAACTATAGTGTGGTTTCAGGTTGGACCTCGCGAACAAACTGGCCTTTAACTCGGGGACGTTGCTCAGCAAGTCTCTTCCTGTTCTGGTATCGAACCTGTGAAATGTCCATGTTATGTTAGAGAACTTTGGCATTTACATCATCTCTAGTTTTGAATTGTTAATCAGAACTGGAATCAAATCGCATGTCACTGACACTGGATTGTGGAATCTGTTATGGTAATGCCAGGACAGTTCCAAATACACTAACGAAACAGGACACAAACATTGTTTACAACCTGGAATTTGATATTTGATCTTGTTCACTGGTGCATGGATGTCAATTTTAACAATTTTCTAACAATCCAAAATTGAAAACTTGAACGGGAAAAAAACAATAATAATACAGTCAAACCAATTGGGCAAGATATATCACAAGCAGTAATCAAGTTTAGAATTGCTAAATACCTTCTTTCCAAAGCAGTGAGCCTTCCGTTTCAAGCGATACTTAATAAGGCTACTTCCCTTTCACTGGGGGGACGAGAACTTGTCTCTCTGTGTCCGTCATGATGGAGGATGGTACTCTTGTGTACACTCTCAGAAGGAGTAGCTGTTGCCACCAAAGGTATTAGAATCTTGTTGATCTCACCTTTTTCATTGATGTTTCCACATCCCTTGCTGCTAACATTACTTGCAACGGCACTGCACAAAGTACCGGACCTGGGAGTAGAGCAATCATTTACAGTTGCTGGAACAGTATCAATCTTATTATCTGAATGCACAGTTTGCTTGTCAGGATTTCTCATACTATCATGGAACGGTTGGAGAACCGGTTCCAAATTGCAAACAGATCTCAGAAGTCAAATGAATTGAGAAATTTGGCGGATTGGGTGGCCTTTCATGCTGTCACGTTGGACTACATAATGGAAGGAAATTTGATTGTGGATAATACACAGAAGGATATAACTCGATGCTGCTTACCAATGTGTTGTCAGCTCTTGGCAACAGATGGAAACCCATTTGGATGCTGGGAAGTGATGCTTCAGTCTGTTCTGATTGCCCAGAACAGTTCAGATTTCCATGACTGCTGGTCAATGAACCACAAAAGCTACTAATAGAAAAGATAGGATGTTGGTTGGCGAATGAATCATGAGAACCGGTTTCAGCCTCATTCTTTGCAGCAAAATTAGCAGAAGATTTACGAGAAACTGGTAGCAGTGTCTCATCTCTGCAATATCTGGTGACAAAGAATAAAATAATATTTAGATGTTAGGATACATTATATTAAAGAAAGAAAGCAGTCGAGAAAAACAACATGAACTGCACTCTTGACATTGTCATTGCAACTCACTGTATAAAATTAGGCAATTCTAGATGAACTTTAACTTTTGCACCTGTAATGGGAAGATGGAGAGACTTCTGTATAAGAAGATAGAAAAAAATATGTACCAACAGAGCATACAAGCCTAAAGATCACATGGAGAGGGCTCCAACCCTAGAAAAAGACAATTAGTAAGAAATTAATTATTGAAAAGGTATAGACAGCACATCCAAAATCCTGCATAAAAGTTCCCTAGATGAATCAAATTCTAAAGTTTCCAACTTGATTACAGATTAAGGAGCAGAATAAATCCAAATATCGCTCGAAACCAATAGGTATGTGCATATGTGCAGGGTGCGTTGGAGGGAGAGGGTGAGGGTTTTAGAGGAGACTCCTCAACATTTTTCGCATGGTGTAAGGTTTCCATGACGATAGAATCTGCATTATTTGGTTTAACAAAATCAAGAGAACTGCAAATATGGCATAAAGCAAATATTTTCAGAAATAGCACTTATTTCAGTTAAATGGACAAAAACAGGGGACGGAGCCCATAAAGGACCAGCGCGGTCGACCTCGCGCCGGCGTACTAATTTTTAGACCTGACTGCACTGAGGTCCAGAACCAAGAAGCCCAAATATGACCCAAATATGCTTTCTCCCCATGTTAAAAAAATTATAACTAGTATTCTGGACCCAACAATCAATTGGGCTGCCAAGTTTAAGGCCTATTTAAGTCTCTAAGAGCCAACATCCAATCCTCTTTATAAAGCGAACCCTCAACTCCCTCCTACTTCATAAGTCGATGGGATCACTTTTCTTAAAGGAAAAATTTAGAGTGTTGGGTCCAAGAATATAAACTAATGTGAGACTGGAAAATGGAATTATAGATAAACAGGCACCTGCTTTGAAAAACCGCTTCTTCCTACTGATTTTCGAAGGTTGACAGCTTGAATCTTTGACCCAAGTATCTGTGAACTTGCTTATCCATTGAGCCTTTTCACTGAGTTATCACTTGATGGGTGTTTGCTTAGGATTTACCAACTGAAAACTTGGCATCTGTTTCATTATACTTTGGACCCAAAGTTCTTGAAGCACTTCATGATTTAGGTGCAGTAGCTCACTTTGAAAGAGTAGATTGTGTACTTTGAACTCAAAGTTTTGTTAGCAGCAGCTGATTTTGAAGGAGTAGGCTATGTGTTTCAAGCCTTGCCTTCAGTTTATATCCTAGAAGAAATAGCTGCCTTTGAGTTTGTAGCTTTCTTCTTAACCATTAAATGCTGAGTAAAAGCACAAGATGTGAATCCAAGGTCCAGATCTAAAAAAGAATTGGCTGAAATTTCGAATTTTCATAGAAACATTCAAGAAGCAAGAAGACACAATTCCATTTTTTTTCTTTTAGGGGAGAACTTCTCTTTCTAACTTCTCACCAACACCCATTCTAGGAGCTTTTTTGCTTGAAGTTTGGCCATTCGGCAAGTTTATTACAAGACAAGGAATTAGAGAAGAGTTTGGTTGAGTTTTCCCCGAGACACACGGTGCTGATCGTCCACTAGCTGGGGTGAGTTTTTCCCCAAAATTTCCAACCTGACTAAACAAATTTTCTAGCTCCGTCCCTGGACAAAAATACCCATAACTGCAAAAGCAACAACAACCTACCACTGCCCCGTATCACAACTGTAGCTGCCAACGCCATCCATTGTCACCACTTTCATTATGTGCCACCACCACCACCTCCTCCTCCATTACCCACCACAAAAACAAATACTCTATCACAACTACCACTAAATACTTCACTAGCACCAAATCCACCAGTACTACAATTTGCAGTGTCCACCACCTTGGTGGCACTGCAAATCACATCTCCTTGAAAAGGCGCAGGAATAGTTTTTTCCCCCCATGTAAAGAACTTCTTACGGAGTTTAGCAGAAGGGAGAAAAAGCAAACATAGCTCAAGATCTAGTATCTAGATATAGATAATTGTATGAAAGTACTTTCAGTGGCTAACATTTTACCTTTAATTTTCTAGAGTTAGTGCCTTAAGTGCAACAGTTTAACTTCCCCTACCTCTAACAGATTCTCCTAGAAGTGATTTGCACTCTTGTCATTTAGTGCTTCAGGTTAAATGGCTATATGTAGGGTACTCCACCACCAAGGCGGCACCTCCACCAGTTGCTGTGAGGGTTACAACAGGAATGCTTCTCTCTAGTTTTTGTTGGCAACTGGAGATAAATCTCGTCTTTGAGATCATGTGTGTATGGAGGGGTATTGCGAGCAGCAGCGGTCCGTAGTGACAGTGAAGGTATGGTGGTGTTTGGGTACGAAACACGAGAAACATAGGAATCCCAACCACAACCCCCTTCCCCTTTTCTAAAATAAATAAATAAATAACTAAAAATAATAATAATAAATAAATAAAATAAAATAAAAAGGGTGGAAAAAGGATATAATAGATATTTTATGTCAACGTACGCTATATCAATAAATTGCCAAATTATGTGGCATATTGATTATATGCGATTTATTTAATAATATTTCAGTAAATCTCTCCAAAATCAAATTTGGGTGGAAAAGTCAGCAAATTCCAAGGATACAATCTGTCAAGATAGGGTGAAAGTCTAGATCTTAACTGCAAAATATAAAAGAATCAGAAAGGCGACATCAATCAGAAAGGCCAGATCTTTAACTTACTTTTTCACTTCAGGAACAATATCATTTTGAAGATGATTCATTCATATGGGAAACAATTTCAAACTGGAAAGTTTAATACCTTGAAAAAATAGATGCTTTACAGTGGTTTGACGTAGCAATTTCTTCAGTCCCCTCATCTTTTAAGAAACTGAGATATGATCTTCCAAGAGAAAGATCCAACTTTGGAGAGTAATTTGGCTTTCCTGGACCATCACCGATACCGGCATTACTTTGAATTTCTTCACAACTTTTAAATTTACCAATTAAATCAACGGCTTCACTTGGCAATTCAGCAAGTTCACTGTCATTGTAACTGCTTTCCGTGGGACTTTCTAGCTTAATGTCTGCAGACACAGCTGTCGATGCACAAACATGACCCTCAACTGATCTGGTACCCACTGAGTGACAAGCTCCAACACACGTGGCATCCTCAAGTCCATACTTAATTGTATGTGGTGCAAAATCAAACTGTCACTATCTAATATTGAGTTAGCCACACACACGCACTCACACACCAACAAATACTCATGTAACGACCCGAATGACATAAAGACGAATAATTTTCCATACCCGCAGAATAACTTTTAGGTAAAGGTGACTTTTCAATCATGCCATGGCATTTGTCGTCCCTTCTTATGTTGCTCATCCCAAATGCATGTCCAAATAATATCAGTGGTTGGCCCTATAAATTTGGCACGCATATACTCTCAGCCTCCAAGTAAGGAAGAGCTCTGCACATCAGTTAGCAAAACATGCAGTTTCTATGTCAAACTTCATGAAGCCAACCTAATCTGGAAAAGAATTCCCTCAAGTTATAAGTGGAATTGTAGAAGAAAAAATAGATGCATAACAACATATATTTTGAAAGTTGGACTTCTCCTATTTGAAATTCAAATATACAGAACTTAAAGGTCTGTTGATGATAAAGTATACCCTAGCTGGGATTATTTTCCAGAAGAAAAATATTACACGTATGCAAGTCTTGATCACACATACAAATGCAAAAACATAATGTCAGTAATACTAGAGGAATTGTTGCAGAGGTAGCATGCAAAAACTTCAATTAACTGACGTCAAGACACCAAAAGATACTTAAACATAATGTCAGTAATACTAGAGGAATTGTTGCAGAGATAGCACGCAAAAACTTCAATTAACTGAGGTCAAGACACCAAAAGATACTTACTTGTAGATCACTAGCTGCATTGCTGCATTCCTTTTTTATCTATGAGGAAGCCAGATTATCAGATGAATCGTTTCTCATCACAATATCTCCTGACTTTGTGTCTATATCCCTTTGAGCAGCGGTTAAGTTTTGAACAAGGTTTCCCATGTTTTGCTGATAAATATGGATGTAAGGTGTAAGATACTGGTTACATATGTGAATTGAACACAAGCCACTATGTAGAATAAGAGACGACAAAAAGATAAAATAGAAATAAATAAGGGCGTATACAATCTTTCTTCTCCAAACATGCCGCGAAAGGTTCCTCAGCTCATTCTTTCTGACT
Organism: Nyctanthes arbor-tristis; assembly: GCA_963692815.1. NCBI lineage: Eukaryota > Viridiplantae > Streptophyta > Magnoliopsida > Lamiales > Oleaceae > Nyctanthes > Nyctanthes arbor-tristis. The sequence goes on from CAVNYN010269841.1 coordinate 49,646, forward strand.
CTCTTAATAAGAAAGTCTGCAGCCCCTTTTGACATACATTTCAGAACAATATTAACTGAATCCCCTGATGACATCACTGCATGCTCAAGAAAATGAACACGTTTAATTAACCCTCAAAGTAGTACAAAAGACAAAATGAAGAAAAAATTCAATTTAAAAAAAAAAAGTCTCCATACATACGTATGACGGGAATATTTCTGCAAATGTCATGCTCCGTTATTAGGTTAAGAAGGGCATATCCAGAAATTGACGGCACTTCAACTTCAGCCAATATAAGGTTTATTTTATGAGGTCTCCCCTTAAGTATCTCCCATGCCTTCAGACCATCTGAGACTGCAGTAACTGCTTACATAATCAAAGTACCATTTTCAGACAAAGATGCTTAAAGATTCAAGTATGTAGTAACATTGCTAACCATAGTTATTAAAGCTAAGTCCCAGGAATCAATCTCCAAGGCGTCCCAGGAAGGGAAGAGAAAAAAGAAAAAAGAAAAATGTGCATTAGCCTTGCATATTTGTAATACAATGAAGAACAACAAGAAACTATCCAAATCTGAGAAAGTTCATCAAAGATCCCAATTTTGTAGGGTTTAAACAATAATCTATGTAAAGTGCTGGTTAATTTAAATCTTGATAGAAAAAGAAAGATAAAAACAACGACCTAGGACTTAAAAAGTTATGCCAACTCATTCTTCACCATTTATTTATATTCTAGATTAAAAGACTTGAATGAATTCTACAAAGTTCAATTGCTACTCAATTTACACAATCTATTCTCCAAACGTATAAAGCTAACATAAGTGTGTTCTCATAGTATCTCCAATGTAAAGTCAATGTGGAATGTATTAAGTGTACATGTGTCATACATTCAAAAAAATTATCTAATACAATAATGTCAATATTGTATATTTGTCAAGTTATTATTATGGATTTTGAAAAAAAAAAAAAGAGAACGAAATTTTTTGATTGGATAAATTAATACTTGACATTGTTATAGAGAATGTCAGGACAATGTCAAGTATTTAATGGGCTAAATAAGTGCTTTTTTGTCATTTGCTAATTTATTCTGTGACTATGATTATGTATTGGAAATGCTCTCATGTCAGTAGCAGAAACAAAGTGAAAATATTAATTGCATAGGCCATCAACACCGAAGGGAGGGGAAAGAGAGTGAAATACGCCTAAAGGATGTAATAAAGAGCCCTATTCTCAATATAACCATATGATATAACAATTCAGTTGACGTCCCCAAATGCTTTGGATTCGGTATCTGAAGAGGGCGTACCTCTGTAATTGCATTTACGGAGTAAAGCAGTAATGATCTGACGTGTGGAATGCCGATTCATCAGACGGCATTACGAAAGGAATTACGAATGCCGAATGGTGCCTGTGTACATATTAGACCGAAAGGTCTATGTTTTGAGAAATTGAGAAATTCCTTTAGTCAAAGTCTAGTAGGGTAAGTATAGTATTAATGAGGCAACTTGGGAGAAAGAAGAGGAGATCCTAGAAAGATACCCAGACCTCATAGAGCAGGTAAGCCTAATTTCGAGGATGAAATTTTTTTAAGCGGGTAAGGTTGTAGCGACCGGAAAATTTAATAAAATTTTGTATGTTCTTTATTAAACATGTCGCTAAGACTTTGCCTAAATTACTTACTTATGTTAGTTGCGCTCGTCTAGTCATGAAAATACTTTAATTTCAATTATTAAATTAATTCCAAGATAATTCTGCTATTCTAATTTATAACTTATTTTAAATTAACAATTTATATATATGTACTTTATCTAGAGCTCTTTCAAAGAAAATCAAATTACATCAATCCTCCACTCCAACTGACGTCTCAGGGATGCACTACAAATTCACCATAAACAAGAATTCAACTTCTTATACCCTATCAACTCAATTTCTTGATTAAGTACAAACTCGACTCCTATCCCGTGCCAACTCCAACTGCTATGAAACTCCTATTCGCTTGGATTCAGACTCCCGGACGAACTGGGAAATCCTTGATTCCAACATTATAAACACTTCGCTGCCAAATTCACAAGTCCCACGCATAACCCATAGCAAATTCACAAACTCATAGCTGGTAAGGTCAAGCATCCCTGTATTATTCCTTTGTTTACTTCTCCCCTTTGCAAACACAAATTCATACACACAGATAGATGCACAGAAGGCATACACCCCCACCGTCACCGATGTAATCACCACCGGCCGTGCTGGTCGCAGCCAGGCCGGGAATCCAACACCCCCAGCCATCTCCCTCATGCAACAAATTTCCAACAAAATACATTCACTGCAAATACACAACGACACCCGACTTTCACATAAAGATAGATGCATACACGAAACACACATATACACGTACGAAACACACATTGAGGGTAGCGCCGTCGGCAGCCGTGGGTTCGCCGGAACCCCTTTCCCGTCACGACACTCCTCTCCCTCGCCCCTTTACACACACTGCCAAACCCATGGACTAGGAACACGATTAGGGTCCGCCCTTTTACTGAAAATCCATTCGTCGGCGGCGATTTCATTGAGACCCTTCACAAGCACACACGAGTTCAATCTCCGGCCGAGCACTCTGTCCCTTGTTCTGATTTTTGGGTTTGCCGTTTTGGGAGCAGGGTGGGATTGGGTGTTTTATTTAAATGGATTTTTCCACTTAGATCCCAAGGTTTCAGAGAATCCAAGATTAGCCCTCACATTTTCAGATTTGTTTATTAAGTCCCAAACGTTTTCAGTTTTATTAAATTGGGTCTTCAACTCTCTGTTTTTGAGAATTCTTCCTTAAGATTTAGTACATACCCTTCAGGTCCCAGCCCTAAACTAATTCAGAGTTTTAATTGAGTCCTCAAAGTCTATATTTCCTTTTCATAAATAATTATTTTCATAATTCTAAGACAATTTAATTTCTTTTTGGCTAGACGAGGCGCGAAGAGCAATAGACGAGTAGATTTCTTTCAAAGTAGCTCAACTCACAAGCTTAAAGTAGACTCTAAATTTATAAAATGTTTTCTTAAAGTATTGCGCATTATTAATTGATTCATGTGATAAATATTATGTGAAAATATGTGATTACAAGAAAGTTTGCATATTATTATATGCTTAAGAAAGAATGTATATATGCTTAAGATCTCTTTACGATACGCGTATATGCTTTAATGCGTAAGAACGAGAATATCTGTTCTCAAAGACAAGATAAGATCCTTCCAAGAAAGAAAAGAATTATTTGTATGTTTACATGTCATGTTTATTATATGAATTGATTAATATGCGCTAGAGTCTATTGAGTATATTTTTTATACTCATTCTTTCAAACTAACACTTTCAGGTTTTGGAGCCGGTGGCGGGATGACGGACGAAGGCTGCTAGAAACATAACTTGGAATTTATATTAAATGTTTCTAGGATTTCAGATTATTCCTTTATTTGACTGTTAAAACTCCAGTTATTTTGGACAAGATTCTTTGTTATTCGTTAATGAGATTTTCCGCATTTAATTATTTTGTTATAAGTTCCGCATTTTAAGTTAATTTTAAAGATCAGTTAGCGTCCTAAGCTTCTTAAATTTGGAGCCTTACAGTTATTAAAGCTAAGTCCCAGGAATCAATCTCCAAGGCGTCCCAGGAAGGGAAGAGAAAAAAGAAAAAAGAAAAATGTGCATTAGCCTTGCATATTTGTAATACAATGAAGAACAACAAGAAACTACCCAAATCTGAGAAAGTTCATCAAAGATTCCAATTTTGTAGGGTTGAAACAATAATCTGTGTAAAGTGCTGGTTAATTTAAATCTTGATGGAAAAAGAAAGATAAAAACAACGACCTAGGACTTAAAAAGTTATGCCAACTCATTCTTCACCATTTATTTATATTCTAGATTAAAAGACTTGAATGAATTCTACAAAGTTCAATTGCTACTCAATTTACACAATCTATTCTCCAAACGTATAAAGCTAACATAAGTATGTTCTCATAGTATCTCCAATGCAAAGTCAATGTGGAATGTATTAAGTGTACATGTGTCATACATTCAAAAAAATCATCTAATGCAATAATGTCAATATTGTATATTTGTCAAGTTATTATTATGGATTTTGAAAAAAAAAAAAAAAAGAGAACGAAATTTTTTGATTGTATAAATTAATACTTGACATTATCATAGAGAATGTCAGGACAATGTCAAGTATTTAATGGGCTAAATAAGTACTTTTTTGTCATTTGTTAATTTATTCTGTGACTATGATTATGTATTGGAAATGCTCTCATGTCAGTAGCGGAACAAAGTGAAAATATTAATTGCATAGGCCATCAACACCGAAGGGAGGGGAAAGAGAGTCAAATACGCCTAAAAGATGTAATAAAGAGCCCTATTCTCAAGATAACCATATGATATAACAATTCAGTTGACGTCCCCAAATGCCTTGGATTCGGTATCTGAAGAGGGCGTACCTCTGTAATTGCATTTACGGAGTAAAGCAGCGATGATCTGACGTGTGGAATCGTCAGGTTCAACTAACAGAACCCTAAGCGCCATCCAACTCCCCCATTCCGCGACTCTCTTCTTATTACCCATTTTCTGGAAACATGAGTTGGTGAAAATCAAATTATCTGGAAAGAGTTTTCTCACTTCTGAAAATCGGCTTTGATTGTTTGTTTCTGGGATCACTGCATTTTATATAATGGACAAAATTTCGTCAAATGAATAAGCAGGCACCTGCAGCAAAAATATCTTCCTCCCGCCATAATATAATAATCATTTAAACATCCTACCCTGAAATCAAAAGGGCGGCCGCCATTAGCTGGCGCATTTCTCGCCTCTGGTTTCTAGAGATTGAAGATTGGACACGTAAACCTTGAATTTAGTGCACAATCTAATCTGGTACACTTTGGTACACTTTCCTTCTTTTTTTTTCTTTTTCCTTTTTCGTTCGACGACACTTCCATACCATTTAATCAGTTGCAAATTTTCTCAGCCATAGCTTTTCTAGGAGAATTTGTGGTTTTCGATGCTACAGTCTTCAAACGTCAGCCGCTTGACCAAGAATGCTTATGTATCTTGCATGAAACAATTCCACCACCAGTAGCGAATGGTTTACAAGAAGTTTTACTCAAAACCTTGAATTTACTTTTATGTCCTGGCCCCTCTCCCCGAGTTACACCAAGGATTGACTGGGCCCACATCAAAAATCGATTGTCAGGTTTAAGTCACCAATTAGCCACCCTCACTCCCCCTTTCAGAACGACCTCAACCCCCTTTTCCTTTTGTCAGTCGCTTTGCTTGGAAACCCGTCAGATCAGCGACTCAACGCCGGCAACGGAGTGGTAAACCCACCCCTCTCAACACCGGCACACACCCCACGTCACCATTTCAAAAACAACGCAACCTCTCCCCACCCCCACTGCTCTCGGTCGCGCTCTTTGAGCAGTAAACACTGCCATTCCGATGGAGAGGATACCGCTGGTTGTGGTGGCCGTGGTGGTATTCGTTTTACTGGCTATCTTTGCAGTTGTTTTTGGTGGATGGAGGAAAGATTTTGACATTGACGCTGGAAAGGGAGAGTCATGAGGGAGTGGAGCGGTTGAATTGTTATTTTTAGCATTTACAGAAGTGCACTATTATCTTGATATTTTTATACAGAAGATATGTTACTTGATCAGATTGTTCCCAACTGCTGCTATTGCCATTATCTCAAATCCTTTAGAGCTCTGCATGAATTCAACACGTTTCACCATTGTATATGGCTCAATATCTATGCCCATAAAATGATTTTACAGAATATTCACAAGAATGTACTAAAAAAATCTAAGAACAAAGGTGGTGTCTGGCGGTGGCTGACGGTAGAACTTGGAACAGTGGGGCCGGCAGCTTTTATGAAGCCATCAGCAATAAGAAATTGAAAACAGAAACGATGACTTCTGTCGGTGGGGGGTAAACCTGTGAATATCTAGCGCCAGCTGCGTCACTTCCGCGCCGGTGAACTAGAGCAATCGGCCCAAGGGGGTGCCCTTTATTCAACGAGAGAGACGGAGAACGTTATCAAATAACTGAAAAATTTGTTTTATTTAGTATTCTCTCATTAAGGGCAATTCAGTCATTTCTTCTTATTTTGTACAAGATTTGGTAATTTATCTGGTACTAATAGCTTTTTCCCCGCATGAAAACTCAACTTACATTGCATACATGTCAAACATCAAATCAAATTGTTAGAAATACTTTTCTAAAAAATTTGTTTAAGCCACTAGACCGTGCTTATATACGACCTTTGGACTCACGTTTTATTCTATAATATTGTGCTTACCACATATTGATACATTTAGAGGCGCCTAAAATGATTGTTCGACCTCCAGTTCTTGATACTTTTCTCCAACTTACACTTAGACCAGTTTGTCTTCTATTTTGGGTTTATTTAGCACAGTTTTTCCATGAACCAAGTAAAGCTTTATAATATGGAGCCCAACTGTCAATGACAAGTAGTCAAGTCAGAAAATTACATATCGCTTCGTGAAATCACATGTATAGAGGTGCTCTATTATTGGTAACCGGTTTAGTTCTGAAGTCCTGTTTGACTCCAAAAAAAATTGACCATTTGGCAACCCATTCTACCGATTATTGCTACCTTACCTTCATCCCACAAAGAGTCATTTCCCTATTTTCATAGAAATTAATAAAAATCCATTTAATGAAAAAGGTAAATTTCACATCATTCTCTTATTACACTCTTTCTATTTATTTGTTTGATAGAAGGGATATAAAAGACACATTAAATAAAAACATATAAGAAAACCTAATATTTCAATTATATTGGGAAAAAGAAAGTGGTTTATATTAAAAGGAATATAAGATTATTTTTGTGAAATGGAAATAACCCTTCTTCTAAGAACAACATAAAAAGGGCACGTTAAACTTGAATAACACAACATATCAACCCCATCTTAGTATTCATCTCAAATCTTCCTTGTTGAATTGCTTGTATAAGGTCATAATTCTGTGATAGATTATTTCTAACTTACCGTGAGATAGGCAACTCAAATAGGGTAAATGTTTAACATTATCCTTAAAACCTTACCACACCAAGCGTAGAAGGGTTGTCAAACATCAGCATTTGGTAGTGCCAATTTTTGGCCGGGTAGCATTGGAATTTCATAATTGATTGCACGTAGCATTAGAAATGCTCAGTAAATTTATGTAGCCACTCTTAGCCTATTTAGCAAATTAATTCTATCTCAAAACAGAATTTGGTAAAAAAAAATTCCGTCGACAAAAACATATATTTCACAATTCTCCATTACTCATTTCTGAGCCCAATTCTAAAAAACCTATTTCCATTTCAAAATAGAAATAAATTGCTAACAAGGGCCGAGACATCACATTGATGTTAACATACCCCTCCCCCATCTACCCGTTGAGAAAGCCGACCCACCAGATGCTTATTTGCCATTGTCCAAGTCTGAGCCAGCCCTCCATGGGCGTAGCTTATGAATCTTCACGAACATCACAAGTGCATATATTATATTTCAAAAAAATAAAAAATGAAAAAAGATCAATGGAACACAGAGCATCAAAGATTACATAGAACGAAGGAACCCCAAAATCTCCTCAGACTCAAGAGTACACTCTCACTTGAAAATCAACTTGCCGAAATCGGTCCTTTTAAGCTACCAGAAGCAACATAGGAAGCTCCAATGTTTGACAGCACTTCCCATTGACAATCCTTACAATTTCAGAAATTCTGCACCAACCAGTTTGTTCCTGCAGTTTCATTCCCTGTTAGCCAATTAAATTCATGTACAAATACCAATGGCTTTGAAAGACTATCTTCCATCAAATATATAGCATATATATACATAAACTCCCAAAGGTTGCACTGCCAGAACAAAAACAACTCCTAGAGCTCTCGCCTCTCTTTAACTAGGCTGGCAACAGAAGTTACACATGTGATCCGATACAAATTAGCCTTAGTAGCTGAAAATATGAGCTCCTAAAACCAACTCAGTGCCAATCTATGAATCCTGTGACCGGATAAGATAACAGACTAACTTTGTTAATCATCAAAACCACATGTACCATTCCATCTTACCTTGAATCCCCCTCCAATTTTTCTTCTCGTGTTAGAAATGTAATAATGTAGGAAGACATGGTAGCAATTGAAGGCCAGGTAGGAATATGATATGGTGAGACTGAAGTGAAGGCCAGAGCTGGAAATGCAGAGAGTGGCGTTGAGCATTCCTATCCAATTGCAAATAAATAAGTTCCATATTGTATGGAACTATCTATTTTGGGCTCTTCACAATGAAAAGAATAGCTAAAATTGAAAGCTTCACCAAATCTTACCACCTAGTAATAGAGCGAAGCAAAGGGGAAAAGGGATGACATGTTCAAACCCATTTCAAGACATGCAGCTTAAAACAGACAATGTGAGATTAGAAATGAAGAACATGTCATACAGGTCTCAGAACTCTGACAAGGAAGTCTGATAACATTATTAACAAATTTGTTAAGGTCAAACAAATGCACTCTCTTCAAAATAATATAACATATTAATTATCATATTTTTTTTTGACTCATTTTAAAATTTTTATTGTCAACAAAGTTATGCCCTCAATGGACAAGATTCTTGCCTACACCACTGCCAATGCATATAATTATTTTCACAAAGGGAAGAAGTAAAATGAAGAAGAGTTAAAATTTTACTCTTACTCTTCGCCGCACCCCCCACCCCTCCGGCCGCTTTTATTGTGGTTGGGCCCCAGGAGGGTGAGAAGGGGGACAAAAGAAAAGAGCTATTGTTCACAAAATCCTCCGGGGTCCGGGCAAGGTTCCCTTTAATATATTGTCAACATTTAGTATATTGAAGAAAGCAATCTATATGGACAAAATGAGCCTTTAAGACAGGGAACCAAGGAAGCAAATATCAGCCTTGACAGCAGGGTGTATCTGATAGATTTTAAATGGATAGAAACAACTGATAATAAGTACTTAGCACTTTTGAGTCCCAAGAAACGTGTGGATAAAAAGTTTGCTCAATCAATGACATTTATTGCATAACCAAGGGCCAGAATGCCCCCCAAGATTGTGGCATCAGCATTTAGATAGCCACTAGTAATAAGCTGTTAACAGATAATATCGTTCCATGGGGTTGTTAAATAATTGTAATACATCGAGTGTTCTTCTGTTTTATTAATACTTTACGTTTGTGTTCTACTTGAAATAATAGGATACTAGTTAACAGGGCTATATCTGAGAATTTTCGAGCCCAAGACTAACTTTAAAAAATAGCCCTTGATCATACTCTCTCTGTCCCACAAAGACTGGTTTGTATTCTATTTTTTGTCCGTCCCACAAAAATAGGCCATTTTCCTTATAAATTGCAACTAAAATATTCGTTTTCTTATATGCTCCTATTTACTCTGCATTGCTATCAACAAATAAAATTAATAAAGTAAAATAATTAATAAATTAAAGGGATTTTAGGACAATGCTCTTAATTTTATTTTTCCAACAAATTAATTGTGCTTTTCTTAATCCTTGCGAAGATGCAAATATGCCTATCTTTGTGGGATGGAGGAGTAGTATTAGAATTTTCTTTTGCTATTAACACGAACTGACTTCTAGCCTCAACAAAAATCTAACATTAAGAATATAGAGACAAGCAACAAAATAAAACTTATAAATATTTTTATTTTTTCATGGCAAGGGTTCTCTTAGCCGCTGTTAGCATTCTATTTTTATTTTGGAATAGAAATAGATTCTGTGGGGATGAATGGTTGAAATTCGTCCAGTACAAGTGGCAACGAGATATGTGGATGTGATTAGTTTAACAAGCTCTATTTGGACCTGGAAAATGGCTGCTAACAGGGGCTTAAACTAGATAACTCCTCCCTCAATAAGGACAAATAATGTTCAACAGTTGAAAAGACAGATGAATGAAAAAAATTAAGCAGCCAATTATTTCTACTATGATTGAAACACAACCAGAGATCACTTGACAAATTACACATCCAGATTCCAGGTTGCTTCTACTTTAAAAACAAAAGAAACAAAACAAATATAGAAGATCTAATTAATGACTAAAGCTTAAAAGAAACATTAAAATGTAACTAAAAATAAGAAAGACACAAAAAAAAAAAAAAACAATACAAAAGAAAAAAAGAAAGAGTGATGAAGTAGCAAAATTTACCTAAGGTAGTGTTTGCTTTGACTACCTTTCAAAGATTTAAAAGACCATGCTTTTGTGTGAGGAAAAAGTTAATGTACTCAAAGTAAACAAAATTGTTTCAAAGTAAAACAAGTACTGATTTTGCAAAATCAAATACTAAATTAGAAATGGGGTTTGCAATCTAAAATATTTGGGCCTTTAAGGGGAAAAAACTAAATTAAAAAACAAGTGAGGGGCAACAATCCCCCCCCCAACCCCCAAAAAACCCCGGAGGCCTTCCTCCACCGCATCCAAATAAATAATAAATAAATAAATAAATAAAAGCTTGGGCTTCAGGCGAGGGCCTCGTTCTCCTGTCTCAGTCCAGTTATGCCAGTTAACATATACATAAATGAAAGAGCTGCTAATTGATGACTATAAATTGTAATTCTTTACTATTACTATCAAAGAAATACTCAACACCTTGAAGAGTGAGCAGGTTGTTAACCAAAATACTCAATACTCAAAATGAATCCTCACAAACTGTGCTATCAGCACCTGAAATAGCTTGACAGGTATTTACCCAAAAATAAATAAATGAATATGAGGAAGAACAGAGCTGATATATTACATAAAGATCATCATACCTGTGTTTATTCCACCATTAGCATGAAATGAGATTTGACATCGTACCTCTAATTTACTTTCTTTAAGCAAAGTTTTGAATATAAAATACACCAATACCGTTATCAAGGTTTACTATTGTTCAAGACTTCTCTAACTAGTAGTTTCCTCCCAAAAAATTCCTGTAATAACAAGAGAAACAGAAGAAACTAATGAGTATGGGAAACCATAAAGACTACCAAATCCATCCAATAATGCTTGAATGACAGGAAATTAACTTAACTGTTCCATCTAAAGATGTGGCATTCTCAAGTTCCACAGACGAAGAAAAGGAAATAAACCCATATACACGATTCTTTCCAGATTTTCGATCATGCAATACTCGTGAACTGACCACGGTTCCAAATTGACTAAATAGGTTTCTTAAATCAGAAGGTCTGACTGAACGAGCAAGATTTCCCACATAAATTTTGTGAGGGCTTTCATATGTCAAATTTTTGTCGGGGCCAGAACCAAATGCCTCAAGTTCCTTATTCATATCAGCTGCAAATGTCACCCGCATCTCACGCCCACCAACATCCTTTCATTTACCGATAAAAACCCATGAATTCGAAATCCAAACAAGCAGTAAAATTAAGTTGATTAAAAAAGGAAAGAGGCAGCGGGTGAGGCTCACAGATGCATCCAAAGCAGAAATTGCAGCCTTAGCTTCTTCAACTGAGCTCATTGTTACGTAACCGCATCCGCGACTAACTCCGGTTTCAGAATTCCTAGAAACCTTAATTGAAGGCATAAAGCAACCAACGTTACACAATAAAACAGGAGAGAGTCCAATAGCTTAGAATAATGCAGTAACCCTACAGTATAGCACCAAAAGAAAATCACCTCGACCGATTGAACAGTGCCATAAGGTTTGAAAATGTCGTTAAGTTCGGAAATCCCACAACTTCTAGGAAGATTACAGACGTAGAGTCGGCTGGATGACGATGAGGCCATAACAGGAGAATCTTGGTCCGAAATTTCCGCGGGCTTAATATACTCGGTTAATGCACTGAAAGCGGAGGGTTTGGGCTTCGTCTTTTGCGTCAAAAACAAGAAAAGGGAGCGATTATTAGTGCGAAAACATTGAGAAAGATGATGGGCGACGAACTCTGGGTGGAGATGAAAGAGAAGTGCGGAAGAGGAGGAGGTGGTAGGGAGATCTCGCTGAATGTTGAATCTGGTTTTCCAAAACAATGAAGAAAATGGCGATGCAGAGCAACTAATCGACATCATATGTGGCCTGCAAGCGAAGGTAATAAACCCTACTTCGGAAAAAGGAGGAGTATTATCGGCAACAAGCGCAAGTCGCTTCTTTAATGAAACGATTACCTGTGCCTCCACGGTGGGAATAAAATCAATATCTATATCTATATATTAATTAATCTACTTAAATCTCTAATTTCCATTTTTACACCTAATGTTGGGCTCCAAAATAAAACTGATGACGTCATAATTCAATATATATATTTTTTGTTATTTATAGTATAATATTTTAATACATTTTCTGAGTTTCCATTTTCTCTCCATTTTATTTGCCAATTTTTTTTCTCTCATTCACCTCAACTTCCTTTTCAAGATTTGGAAGACATTATTCTCCCGACTAAAATTGGTAAACTATACGGTACCTCTTATACTTTCTTTTTTATTATTATTTATTTGTTAGACTAAAATATCAACATGGTAACACAAATTAAAATGGAGTATCATCTTACGAACTGATATCAAGAAGATACGTGTATCATGATACATGCTTAATATGTAATACCATACCATTAACTAATAATATTGAATAAGTTAGATAATTTAAAAAGTAAATTATAATAAAACATTAAAAGAGTATACAAGGGAGTAACTATTAGTAACTTATTAATAAAAATATTAAATAAAATATTTACTGCTATTGTTATGCAAATTTACTTGCAAGTAATTATTCAATATTTTATTGTTTATTATTATTATTGAAATTTTTTGGAATTAGTTTTCTCGTGCAACGCATGGCGGAAAACTAGTTCTGGTAAAGTAAAAATCCAAAAGGGAATCTATCTATCTATCTATCTATCTATCTATGTATCTATATATTAAACAAGAATAGTCTGGTCAACACTTTTTCACTCCAAAAAATAGTAAGCTTTGCAGTAACTCTTTATGGTAATCTATCTATCTATATATCTATATATTAAACAAGAATAACCTGGTCAACACTTTTTCCCTCCAAAAAAAATGGTAAGCTTTGTGGTAACACTTGTAGTAATCTATGTAGTAAAACTAGGATTTCTTTTGATAATTGTAAATCATGATTTTAACCATAATTTTCTCTTTCTATCAAAATTTGGATCCTCATCCAAACTTCTGCTTCCACCCTTTCGGCCATCATCTTCCTCTGTCATCTCTCTTAATTTTCTCTCGCACCAAAATCCAGTTCTCCCGTCCGAAGTATTTTGCTTCTTTTTTTATGTATTTCTTCCATTTTTTCATTGTTTTCTGTGTACAAAGATGAGGGATAACTAAACTCCAAGAATTGATTTCTCCATTTTTTGCCGATGTTCACGGGAGCCGACACATGATCTGATCTCGCGAAAGAATATCGTAGTTTTCTTGTAAAAATTGGAGTTGCACCATATTATTGGTTGATGTTTTTCTTGATTAGTGTTTGATATTTTCCCGGAGTGCATTAGTCTATTACTTTTGTTCTATTTATCGTGTTTTACGGATTTATTTATTCTACTGGTCTGTGATTCTAATCCTCCACCTCCTGACTATCAGCAATTTATTATTACCACAAATATTGCTGAGACTTCTTTGATTGTTCGTAGCACTATAACAAATTTCACTTGTCGAGATTCAAAACTATATTAGACTTGAATTAGTGGTAATGCATGAATAAATTTCAAAAGGCAGAGTTGGAAACATTAGCTTAGTAAATCCATAAACTACACAATACTTATCATGGAACTGTCAAATCTCTGAAAAAAGACAACACAAGCTCATAGATTTCCATTCATTCAGCAAGAGAATAAGGCAAAGGTCAGTACTTTTACTTAATGGTTAGTCTGAATAATTATTGGACTTTTGTCAATAAACTATGTTATGTTTTTCGTAATTTGAATTCAAAAACTAATTATAGAGTACTTTACACTAAGGAGTTTTTGGGTATGAACTCCTCAATGAACAGTCTAGTCTTGGTGACTAATTTTTGCCCCATATTTCTAATTGGCCAGATATTGACTTCTTCATAGCTTTGCGATAGTATGCTACATCCATAAGTTGGTATTGATATATAAGTGTATGAGCATGTGTGGCTTCAAGCCTAAGTTGTTAGATAGGACAAAAGTTTACATATTTACATTTATATATATATATATATATAAATACACACACACATATATATATGTCCAACATAATCTTTGTGAAAGCTGAATTTCATGCTTTTCCTATTCGTATTTCTTCAATCAAAGATCAACATGTAATGTTTAGCTTGGAAAATGACATGCCGGAGATGATTTTTGGGGAATCTGGTTTTTAGCTCATCATTTCTATATGATGTGCGGAAATGTTTGATTTAATTTGAGGTGAATTTCTTAATACAGGGGGTTTAAGTCTAATATTTAGCTAATTCACATAGGAGGTTGACAAATTTGAAAATTCTAGACTCTATTGATTTTCTGTTGTTATGGAACTCTCTTTCTGTAGAAACCATAGGTTTTAAGTGAAGTTGTTTGTCGGTCTTTTTTACATGGTAGAATGGGTAATGAAATATGCAGTTTTTGTTTCAGCTATGATAATTATAAATTAAGCTTTGATATTTGTAAGTAATTAGCTTATTATGAACTTTGCTTTCAATTATGTTGATTATGAATTAAGCTTTAATTTCTGTGAGTAATTATTATTACAAACATATACCATTACAGGGTAGAAGTTGAGAGTATAATGGAAATGTCTACATAGAGTGTTAAACATATGTTAATTGATTCAAGCAGCTTGCACAACATTTTTTAGATCTCTCTTGAATATTCTTCAACTCTCTGATATGTATTTCAAAAAATAATAATAATCAAATGATGTCATTTGTTCTTTGTTTGATTATAAGCTCGCCAAATATAATAAGCTCAAAGTTATAGTAAGTTGATTTTTAATTCTCACTCTTTTTTTTTTTTTGGTACTCTTCAATAAGTCAACAACGTTGTTAGTTTTCAATTTTTCTACAGGGAGAAAACCGTAACAACATTGGAGATGATCAAGAAGTAGGCACATTGGTAGATGTAAAGTATTGACATTGATTTTATTGAGATTATCTAGATTTATCAAATTAAAAGAGGGCAAAAAATAAATGAACTAGAGAAATAAAATAATTATTTTTTTCTTTAAAGTCAATTTTCAATGAAGTTATTAGCATTACAGTTGTTTAATGCATTTGTATTATTTGGCATTACAATTTTACTCATCTTTTTTGGTTATTTATTGGATTAGAATATGGAGATTTTGTACTCAAGTAGAAAACTTGACGGGTACATTTAGCACAGGATTTTGCTCTTGCTAAAGGAAATTTCTTGCTTGACGGGTATATTTGGAAATGATAAACGGAGCTCAAGCTTCGTGAATGGTGTTATAATGTGCAAATTGGATTAGCTATAAGTATGTTTGGCTGGAATTAGATTCTGCGGCGTTATATAACATCGTACTTAATAAGGTGATTGTGCTTGAAAATTTCAGTATTTGTTGGTTGAAGTTATGTAGTTTTTGGAGGCTACTAAAAGTAGACTGTCTCACATTTGGAGAGAAGGGGTCGTTGCAGCTAATTGGATGGCTAATGAAATTCACATGCACCAGCGTTTGAAGAAATTTTCTGTCTTCGAATTGAATGCTGAAATCCTAGGAATTATCAAAATTGAGAATGAGGATTTTCCTTGTGTTTGTACGGTCAAAGTTTGTAAGTAGTTGATTGGTTTTGGTTTTCAGTTGTGCGTTTTATATTTCATTAAGATTTCACAGATTTATTTTTTTATTTAATTATGTTCTTGTTGTTGTTATTATTATTATTATTTGGATTGAATTGAGCTCTTTGGATACTAGGCTCCAAGGCCCCTCCATTTTAATTATTTTTTTTTCTTTTTATGAATAATATATGAAATTTCAATTTCAATTTCCTCATATTCTACTTTTGTCTATTTGGTAATCTCGTGCAACGCACGGGTGAGAGACTAATTTTAGTTAAAAAAAGAAGTCAACTAAAAAAATTATTTGAAAGGGGTTCCATCTGAAAACTTTGTGTAACTATGGATCAATTTGAAAATTTTGTGTAACTAAAGACTAAGGTAATAAAGGGGAAAAAACTAATAAGGAAATTATATTCTTGCCCTTTTTCATTGAAACTAAGAGGCGTATCCCCAACATAGAATTGGATGAAATTTAAAAATCCATACAATTCTAAGTAACCTCAATTTAGAATTATGTAGCTTCCACAAAAGTTGGATGTCCTCAATATGGAATTCTATGGATTCTATAAAATTCTAGTGTCCTCAATTTCTCGTGGATTTTATTAAATGATAGATTTCAATAGAATTCTATGGATTCTAGGCTTAAAAACCAAAATCCAGCCTCCTATCCCGGATTCTCATGGATTTCAATTTTTTTTAAATCTAGATAATTAATAAAAATTTATAATTATAAATTATCAAAACTCAGTTTTTCTCATCACTCTAGTTTTTAAACAATTATTCATATTCACGAATTTATGCAAAATAAGTGGTCAGTATCTAAAATAATATATTCCCACAATAACGCTTATTTTTCCTACGTTCTAGTTTTTAAAAAATCAAATTATAATCAATTTATATGAAAAAAATTTTTAGTGAACGAGATGAGATATTATTATAATATGATATTAAAATTCAAAATAATTTCATAATTTTTAGTAATTAATCCAAATGAGCAAAAACTTGTTTTTTTTTCTTCATCACACATTTTTTTTGCAATCACATCAAATTTAACCTTTGCAAAGTAAATGAATGTTGAAAGTGACAGTGTTAATAAATTACAATATAATTTCATAAACATATTCGTGTAGAAAATATAATGAGATTTTATTATCTTTGTCCGTTTTAGTTTTAAAAGCTATGAATATTTTCTTTATTTTATTTTAAAGAAAGACAAGATTAAAATGTTTATTTTTTAATGACATAATTCAAATATTTTTATTTTTCTTATTTTTTTAATCATTGAGTAGGAAGCTATATAATGTTTTTTTTCCAAATTCACACCCAACTTGCGTAAAAATAAAATAAGATAAAAGAAAAATGTTGCTAAACGTTTAAATTCATATACAATCTCATCAAAAAAATTTCAGAGATAATAACATGATACAAGTAATAATTTTTTAAATGCTTTTAAAAATAGTTACCTGAACTCCAAAAAAAAGCAAAAACAAAAGAAAAAAATGTTATCTGAACAAAAGGTAAAATCAGATTATGAATTTCTTCATATTAGTTTGTATTTTTATTATTTTCTTGTACACAAAAATTTATTTATCTCATGGATTTTGTAATAAAAGAAATCTATCGAGAGAATATTTGAAAGGGTTTATTTCATAAAAAGTCCCCAACCTTTAAGTTAAGAACTAATTTTGTCCCTAACCTTTTCTATCTCTCCCACCCTTTCAACTTGCCACCGGCAGCCAAAATGGGAGGAGTGAATCCCCCCATTTTCTGCCATGCTGTTTTCGATAGGAAATGAGGGGATTCACCCTCCCCCCCCAAAAAAAAAACGCTGCTAGAAATGGCAGTTGACAGCAAAGTTGCTGCCATTATTGAAAGCGTTTTTTTTATGGGGAGTAGGGGTGAATCCCCCCATTTCGTGCTCTACTAGGAAATGCGAGGATTCACTCCCCTCATTGTGGCCGCCGGAAAAGGCAGCAAGTTGAGATGGTGGGTTGGGTAGGGATAGGTAGGTGTTTTCATTTTTTGTTTTTTGTTTTATTATTTTATTATTTTTAATATTTTTAAATGTTTTGTTCTTAAAATTAAAAAGTTAAAAGGGTATAACTGTCATTTTCCGTGAAAAGTTGAGGGAATAGTGTCAAAAGGGACATTTTGTGCACATTTATAAAAGGTTGGGGACACAGGAGAGAGAAAAAAAAGTTCAGGACGAAACCAGTTCTTAACTCAAAGGTTGGGGACCTTTTGTGAAATTAACCCTATTTTAATGATATGAAATTCTATTGATCAAATTTCATGGAGATACCTCTTTGAATCCTACAAATTTCGTTAAAAATCCACAGAAATCCCTAGTATAAAATTCTATAGAATCTTTTGGATTCTATGGAATTCTATTAAAATCCACTAGATACTTTCATGCTAAGGCCACCGAGAGGAAGAGAAGGAACCACATTCAACAAATTAATGATGAGAGTGGTTCTATATTTGACGATGAGGAGGGCATTCTGAGGATTGCTAAGGGCTATTTTGAACAATTATTTGATGAAGCAGCTAACCGACTAGAGGATACTTTGAATTGTATGAATAGACGGGTGTCAAAGGAAGATAACGAACTCCTTCTAGCTTCGTTCACTCGAGAGGAATTCAAGAGAGCTATTAAGCAATTGCATCCGGACAAATCTACGGGACCGGATGGTATTAATGTCGCTTTTTATCAAAAAGCTTGGCCTATTATTGGTGATCGTATATTCCAATAGTGTTCTCAATAGATGGCGAGCAAGACCTTTCCTATGTTTCTTAATGACACGAACATTGTTTTGATTTCAAAGTGTGACAACCTAGAAACTATGAAGGACTTTCGGCCTATTTTCCCTTTGCAATGTGCTATACAAAATCATGGCCAAAGTGCTAGCTAACAGGCTCAAGAATTTATTGCCGAGTATTATATCCAAGTTTCAATCTGCTTTCATTCTTGGCTAAGCCATTATGGATAACATGTCGGTGGCTTTTGAAATTATTCACCATATGAAAAGGAAAAAGAAGGGAAAACGTGGGATAGTGGCTATGAAAGCTGATATTAGCAATGCGTATAATAGTGATAGCTGGGACTTCTTGAATAAAATTATGCTTCGGATGGGCCTCTCTCAAGAATGGACGGATCTTATTATGCATTGTCTAACTTCGGTTCAGTATTCGATCTCAATTATTGTCATGAAGTAGGACCAATCAGCCCAAGGAATGGATTGAAGCAAGGGGATCGCTTTCACCATATATTTTTATCTTATGTACTAAAGGACTATCAGTTTTGATTCAAGAAGCCGAGTTGAAAGAGAGAATTCACAGCTACCGTATAGCTCGCACTACACCAAGTGTTACTCATTTGTTGTTTGCAGACAATAACTTCTTTTTCTTTAGAGCTACAAAAGAAGAATCTGTCGAGATGAAAAAATATTTTAAGCAAATACGAAGAAACATCAGGTAAAGCTATCAACTATGACAAATCCGGCATTACCATGAGCCCTAATGTCCAACTCGCTTCAAGGGAGAGAATTTCGGCTGTGTTTGGTGTAGGAGATAATTTGAATGTTGGCAAATATCTGGGTTTGCCTTCATTGGTGGGAAGAAAGAAGAAGGAAGTATTTAACTTTCTTCAAGACAAAATTTGCAAGAAGACACAGGGTTGGAGCAGTAAAATGTTGTCAAGAGCAGGGAGGACCGTTTTGATATAATCTATGGCCTAAGCAATCCCATCTTATTGTATGTCCATTTTTCTTTTGCTTCTACATTATGTGATGAACTTCAAGGCCTTATGAACTCGTATTGGTAGGGTAAACGTTCCGATTGCAAAAAGAGTCTCAATTGGTTTCGATGGGATAAATTATGTGAAAGGCAAGAACATGGTTGTATAGGCTTTTGGAATTTAATGGCTTTCAACCTTGCCATGCTTGCTAAGCAGGGTTGGAAACTGATCAATGATCTAGATGCGCTTGCCAGCAAGGTACTTAAGGCTCGTTATTTTCCAAGGGGCGATTTCTTGTCCTCTAGGGTTAGGTTCAATCCTAGTTTTAATTGTAGGAGTATATGGGCTTCCCGTGAAGTGCTGAAAAGAGGCTGCCACTGGAGAGTTGGAGAAGGTAATTCCATTAGAGTGTGGATGGATCCATGGATATCAGGCAATCTATAGATTCGGGTAGAGGCTATGGCCGATGATGATAATAAAGACATGTTGGTTCGCAACCTATTTAAGCCTAATCGAAGAGAGTGGGATATGCATACTATCAAGGTTTGTTCACTAGTCGGGCTGTGGAAGAAATTAGTAGAATTCCTATATGTAATCAGCCTAGGTCGGATAGGTTGGTCTGGAATTATAGTGGAAATGGAGAATATCTTGTGAAGTCCAGCTATGGGGTAGCTATGGAAGCTAGATCCGAAGGTGGTTCTCTTCGTGTCTCTGGTCCTTGGAACAAGATTTGGAAGCTTAATCTCCTTTCTAAAGTAAAACTCTTTATTTGGCAAGCGTATAGAGACTGTCTTCCTACACGCGAGAGACTTATTCAAAAGGGATTCAACATACATGAGGGATGTCCTTTTTGTGACCTTGAAGTTGAAACTATTTTGCATTGTTTGGTGGATTGTTCACAAGCAAAAAGCTATTGGTCATTGCCTGGAGTCCATTTCCCTAATGGTGAGTTTAATAGTTTTGTTGAATTATTTTTCCATTTCATTATCACCAAGCAACATGGGGATATGAAGGTTATTTCAATTATTGCACGGGCATTGTAGAAATTTCGAAATGATAAGGTTTGGAATGGACAAAACAAATTGCCTGGATTTGTGTTAATAAGGGACTTAACTACCTCTAGAAATGGAAAGCTGCTTATCAAGGAGTGGGTCTATTATCAAGGAGCAAGGCAATGTGTTTCATTAGATTAAATCTCCTATAGGGTGGACTAAGTGCAATATTGATGTTGTCCTGTTTATGAATGTTGGCTATATTGGTTTTGGTATGATTATTCGGAATGATAATGGGAATTTCTTGTAGTATCGTACACAATATTTGGATGATCGCTTTGAGGTGAAAGCGGCAGAATGTATGTGGTTGCGGGAAGGGTTGGCTTGGTTTCTCTATTTGGGTCTCTCTAATGTTATTATTGAATTGGTCTCCAAAGTGGTGTTTGACGCAATGGATAGGCATGAGGATTAGTCAGAATTTGGTCTCATTGTTCACGACTGTAAGGAGTTGATTAAAGGAGTTGACAATTTCCAAGTACAACATGTTAATAGAAAAGGAAATGGGGCTGCCCATTCTTTAGCCCATAGAGCTCTAGAATTTTATTCTCCTTGTGTATTGAATTGCCCTCTGCCCTGGTTGTATTCCATTCTTGCGATGGATCACTTGAGTAATGAAAATTAAGCTTTTCTCTTAAAAAAAATGTTAGACAAAATGAGCCAAATATATTTGAAGAAAAAATGAATCAATCAGTAGATGAAGATAGAATAATAAGAGACTTTTCAAAACAATATAATAGTAACGCTAAACCAATACCCAAAACAAATTCGATGAATCAAGATATAGTAACTCAAATAAGGACTATAGAAGCTAACTTAGTAATACTAAATGAAAATATGAAAACCAGACCAAGTATTTTATACTAGCAAATTGAGTCAAAATTTGAAGAGCCCTATATAAGTATAGGAGTGCCACTGTCGACTTATACTATAGAAGAGTTAGAATCGAAATTCTTCAAAGCACCAAGAGAAGAATTAGAAGCCTATAAACAAGAATTGGAGAAAGAAACTATCTCTTATGGAAAATGTATATATAATGAACAATCAGCCAAAGAAAGAAGAATAAATTGAAGTACCCCCAACCAATCAAATGGTAGAAGAAACAAGCCAAACTCTAGAGGAGTCAAGGAGTAAGGAACCTAAAAATAAAGAAAAATTTGAAAAAGGTTATGTAACAGGGACGAAATCAGAAAAAGAATGGAAAATGAAAAACTTTTTTTTTTATACAAAGGGGACTAGGAGAGGGGAAGGATAATAGGGGTGGGGAGGATGGGATTAGAACCCAGGACCTCGGCCTTGGAACGTAAATACCTAACCACTGGAGCACTTGTTGGAATCCCGAAAAATGAAAAACTTAAGAAAGGATATATGGAAAAAATCGGATGTAACTTTTACAAAACCTATACAACTAAAGGAGAATACACCTTTAAAGGCATTTACGAAAGCAATCCCTATGACCGGAATATGGTTAGACATAGATTGTGTTAGTAACAAAAAGGAAATTATAGAAGCAATGGATAAAATCTAGTGATCTAGCAGCAACATTTTATAAGTGGAAAACAACAGATGCATGGAATTTTATAGTTTATACACTTGAGGAAAATGTAGCAAAAGTATGGTATAGATTAATAGAATGCGAAATACTGGCACTAAAATATGGAGAGAAACTTGACACCATTGAAGATAATGAAAGGAATCTAAATAATGAAGATTTTAAAGAATTATTACAAAGAACATAAAATTTGTTCAGACAACTTTTCTTAGGAGTGTGATATGTGTGAACTAGATAGGTATACATACAAATTTGAAGAAATTTATTATAAGATAAACAAAAACATAAGAAGGTGGGAAACTACAGAAGAAGATAAGAAACTCATGAATAGGTACTTTCTTAAATTACTACTGCCCTAGGGACAGAGGAGTCCCGCTATGGAGACTATTACTCTCCTCTTAAGGAGAGTACACCCCGGTATGGCTACATCTGATTGGGACTTGAGGGATTGAGGGTCGCTCAAGCTCCAATCACATACAGCCACATAGGAGGTGTACTCTTCTTAAGGGGAGAGTAATACTCTCCTTAAAAAATTTGGGGGACAGAGATTATTTGAAGGATACCAAACTTATAGAAAAATATACCATGTGAAAAGCCTAACTTAAAAACTTATAATTTGGAAATGATGATTGCATTTGCTAAAAAGAATGTAGTTGAATGGTGCAAGGATTCTTTACGTCAACATCTATTTAGAAAATAAGGAAAAAGAGGAAATTTATATTGCCATGGAGAAACAAGAGATGTATCATAATTCGGATGTCACCAGCCTACTACAAAATCCTACCACAAGAGAAAGTTTAAAAAAGTATCTTAAGCCCTGGAAGAGGCATAAAGGATTTAGGAAAAACAAGAAATACTTTAGAAGGAAAAAACCATGTAAGAGAGAAAATAAAACCAAGAAACCACAAGGTAAATCAAAAGAGAACTTCTATAAGAAATGTAAGTGCTTTACTTATAATGAAGTAGGACATATATCCGTAAATTATCCTATTAGGAATAAAAAGGAAAATATTAAAACAGTAAGATTGATGGAGGAAATAGAATCTGATTCAGACTAGGAGATAATAGAAGACATAGATGAAATATCTGAAACTGATTCTATATATGAGTTAGACGTAAGTAATGTAGAAGATTTGGATGAAACGGAATATGTAGATATATATATATATATATATATATGAACCAAGAAATAATGGAGACCATAGAATCATCTATAGAAGATGACAAAGGAACTTCACTAAGTGTAATGTTTGAAGAAGAAAGATACAAAGCATTAAAGGAAAGACGATTTTCTTTAAGATATAAAGATGTTTTTATTACACCTATCTTACTAAGGACAAAGAAAGCTATATATGTTGAAAGATATAATGTGGTACATATTGGAATCGAGCATGTATAAGGAAACACAACCATATATATATATATATATATATATATATTATAATAAGAGAATGGTGTCTGGCACGCATTTTCCCGCCTATCTGGTGTTATAATATTTTTGCTGACGTCACTTGTGATGTCACTTGATTTATATTTATTTCTGTAATTTTATTCGGTTTCTCTATTTCTCTCATCTACTACCTTTTATTTATCTCTCTTACCTTTACTTATATTCTTACCCAATCATCTTTCTCAACACAGAAAATCCCCTCTGTGATCTCTCTCTATCCCCCTTTCTCTCTAGATTTTTTTCTATCCCTAACTTTGCTCATCTTCTTATGCACATTTGAAATCAATTCAAGAGATCCGGTGTCACACCTCCAATGTTAACAATAGCAGAAGCATTTAAACATGTATCTCAAGTCCAAAATCGAGGGAGAGACATTACAAATACAATTCAAAGATGTTGACGCTTTCACTGCGCACTCTGATAATTAAGTAAGTGTTTGACAACTGCCACTGATTATAATCTGCCACACGGCATCATTTCATTGGTTTCACTTTTTTCAAAAAGTCAAAAAGTAAAAGTCAAGCCGCAATTGTTTACTTTTTACAAAAATAACCAATAAAATGATGACACGTCGCAGATTATAATCCAGATTATAATCTCATGTAGTTGCCAAACACTTTGTAAATGTCCTGTGGGCTACCCACAATGAAACATCGGCTACGCACCGAAGTCTCGATCACATATATATCTTCTCTACCTTTGGGACAATCTAGCCACATAACTTTAATTTAATATCTACATGATTGTAGAAGAGGGGATGAGTACAAAGTACTCAGTGAATAACAATATGCATTGGCCTACGTAAAACAATGCAAGGAAGATCAACATATGACAAAGGTACAAAGATACAAAGTTCCGACATATCACTAGTTTAGCCTCCACCCGTGAGCCATACGATACAAACGTACAAATGGCCAAGACCACACAGCAAGACTATAGTACCACAAAGTAATATAAATACAATTCAAACGCGGGTAGATAGCGCCACTAGCAATGCCCAAGAGCAATAACAATGGTCTATCCAATAACAAGTGTGTACACTTAGATATCAAATGTCAAAGCAATACAATAGGAACATAGGAAGCAATTACGTACTAACGAATACCAAAGAGAATTAAGGAAGGCATGAGTTTCGAAGAGGGAGAGCCATGGCACGTGTTACTCACAAGAGAAGCATGAGTTTCGTATAAAGAGAAAGAAGAACAAAGACATGTGTTACTCACTTTAAAGATTACCCAAACATTCCTTGAATAAGTCTCACATAGAAAAGTGCTATTAAAGTCTTGAAATTCCTTAATCAAAGCTATTCTTTAAGTTACAATCTTTTTATATATGGTAAGAACCATTTTTCAAGTACAAGGGTGATGTTTTGAAGGGTTTTAAGGGTTATTTTTCCCCATTTCTTAGCCTTGGACGAATCTAGGGCAGAAGAGAGGAGAGACGGGTTGTTGGGTGTGCTTGGGAGACTTTGGGGACTCAATAGCCCTTTTATAATACTTGGAAATTAGTTAGTTTTAATAAACCTTTAAGATCCGTCAATCCAAACATGACAAGTGGCGTAAAAATGGCACCATACACCTCACAGGGCAGTGTGGCTCAATGTGGATCGTTCATTTATTGCTCGAGAAATCCTTCTACTTTGTGTCTTCTTATAATATAATCACCACACTTTTATTTTTGTTAATCAAGCACCGCATTCTTTCTTTGGTTGTCATTTAAGCGATAATCTCAATACCCTCCAATTTAATTCGAGCAATTATTCCATCATCATCGACCACATAGCTTTATTGGAGGTTAAATTCTATCAGGACGTTACATCCGGTAATATCTTTCTCTCTCTGTTATTGATTGTCTCTCTATTTATCTTTCTCTAATTTCTATCCGCTTTCCAGATGCAATTTGGAATCATCTGTTTTATATTTCTTATCTCTTTTAAGTTTTTTTTTTTCATTCAATTAATGCTTTTGTAATTTACTAATCTCATCTCTTATGTTTAAATGATAGGGTTTCTAGTAACGGGATGTATTTTAAGAAATACTAGTTACTATTGCAATTTTCCTACTGTGGGTCAGCGAATGTGATTTAGTATTTTATTTTAGGCAAATACCCTATAATAATTTAATTTGTACCTTTCCATACTTCAGTAAACTCTAATTTGGTTTGATTTGTATCTTTCTATAATTCAGTGGACTCTAATCTGGGTGATTTTCCTGACTTCATTCAGAAATGTAATTCAGGTAATATTCTTTTTCCCTTTGAATTTGAATACCTCTGACATGTATCCTCTATGAATTACTTATAGTTTTTCCTATAAATATGTTTGTTGACCTCTGTTCCATCATATCGTTATTCATTCTCTACACTTTTCTATTAATTAGCTACTTTGTTTCACTACTATTCTTTTTGGATTTCTATTTATTTAATATGTTCTTTAATGTCTCTCAAACTTTGCCGCTTTAGTGATATCACTATGGCGCTCGATAAGCACTCTGTCTTCCTTGTGCGTGTTATCCAGAAGTGGAAGGCTGCATCCACCTGGAACCGAATGCAATTACATCTATGGAGATGGTTTTAGTTGATGAACAGGTAATGTTCAACTGTTAAAACTGCATCTATATGGGTTTTCCGTTTTTATTACTTATTAATTATGGCTTTTGTTATATGTAGCCATTATAATAATATTTTTTATGTTTTATTGATTGTGCATCCATCTAAATTACATCTATAGGATTATCACCCATGAGGTTAAACACATATTTATAATAAGATAGACATTTATTATAACAAATATTATATTTTATTGATTGTGCATCCATTATTTTTATTGATTAGGTCGTCATTTAATTTTACTTCCTGAGAACACACTGTGGAACATTATGAATTAAATTACATCTATAGGAATTTTAAATCAGTATATATTATATTAATTGTGCATTTTTTGGCACAAGATAACTTATTAATCGGTCATTTTCATATTGTTAGGGAACAAAGGTTCAGGCGACTGTTAAGAAAGACAATATTCCAGTGTTTGAGGATATAATTGAAGAACATGGGTTATATGCTATTGTGAACTTGGATGTAAGTTTAATGATTGATATTATAGACCTACAACCCATGACTTCAGGCTCCGTTTTAAACCAAAGACTTAAGTCTTACAGCAGGATATTTCTTTATTCCCTCAATTCCCAAGGAACGTTTATATCTTCAAGAGTTTTTCTGAAATACTTAATTCTCCTGCGGTTGATGGGGCTGATTTATTTGGTAGTTTTGTTTTCTTTTTGCTTGATGCTTATTATTGGATTGTTTTTGTCTTTTAATACAGCTTTAAACTTTTATATATTCTTTTATAATAGATGTTATTGGTGCCATTAAACCTGGAGAGGATCTGAAGCTTCATACCAAGTCTGAAAGCTCTCGAATAGATCTATAGATTTTCATTTGAAGGATAATGAGTGAGAACAACTTTTTTATTGGATGATTCTTATCTGTAAAGTTTTGTTTTTTGCTCTGATTTTTTTTAAAATCTCTTATGCTGCTGGTCTTTGTTTTGTTACTCTTTAGGTTCAATCTTCTCCCCTGTACTTCGTGGAATTATTTTGCGGATGAACCGTGCAACTATATGGATACTCCAACGAAGGGTCCGGTTGCCGTCATTGTTCAATTTTGTAGATCAAAGAGCAGTTGGGGTAAATATCCCATACTGTTTTTTGACATTACTTTTAGCTGCTGCATTTATTTATCTTTTTAAAACTTGATGTTATTGTTTTTTCAATTTATTAATTATATGACGTCGAAATGAGACTAATATTCCCATTGGGTCCAATTGATGGGGTACAGCTAAATATTTGATTACTAACTAGGTATTTTCGTGCCCATTTAATTCCCATGTTCATTTAATTAGTAATAATTAAATGAAAGACAAACAATTTTCTCTCCTTTAGTTTTCCCACCCGTGCTTGACATATTCCTACATATGCTTTGTCTTTTAGTTATTACTAATTAAATGAAAGACAGAAACTTTTCTGTCTTTAAATGAAAGAGCAGTTGGTGTAAATATCTCATATTGTTGTCTGACATAACTTTTTATCTACTGTATTTATTAGTTTTTTTTTTTTTACTTGACGTTATTTTTTTCAATTTTTTTGGTCTGCAGATGGTGAGGTCAAAATATCAAATTCATTAAATGTATATATGAAGCCGCAGCAATCCCTCTGGGTATTCATGGATGAAGACACGATTTTGGGTGATAATTGATTAGCTAAAATAGGAGACTTCTTTTTCTGTCATAAATTGGAAAATTTGATTTACTATTCTCTGAATGTCACCGGCTCGCTCGAACGTTGAGGGGTTTATTGCTAATTAATCCGCTATTAATGCTTCCAATGTTTCACATTGATTATGTCCCAGGTCGTGGTTGATCCTAATCTTCGTTAGTGGCGTTTTGCTATATCACACATTTTCCTTTCCATTTAATAGTTTCAAAATTTGTGCGCGAAATTTTTCAGTCGTCTCCATAAACTTGTGGCCATATTTGAAGGTACGTTTATCTTTCATAAACACCCATGCATATGGTAGTTACCATGAGTCAATTTCGAACATGAGGGTATCACGTAAGTTGATTTCGGAATCATTTAATGTTGTTATATGTCTGCTTCATGGTGTATATCATAATTTTTTTTCTAGGTTTTATTAGTTAGTAGTTGATGTAAAATTAGTTATTGAGAAGAGATACACTTAAATGTCTATGAAATTATAGTCGCTGCTTCCCCTTCAGTCATTTAATCAACTTACGGGTTATGGCAAATGTTGCTTACTTTCTCGAATACGTCCGCAAGATTCTAAGTCAAGGCAATTCCCTATAACCACTATATATATGTGTGTGTGAGTTCTTCCATGAACCTGTACGGCTATACTATTTCTACATTAGCAAAGAGGTGGCAAAATACTATTCCTGATATCTTACTTAGAGTAATACAAGGGATCATAATGCTACTAATATATTTTGCAATTATCACTCGACATGTATTTCATTCAACATTGACAATATGTAATGGTGAAAGTAAGCATGGCAGTTGTTACTTATGCCACAAATCATATTGTTTCTTTAATTATCTTTAGACAAGAAGACATTAAATTAGCAACATAAATTTTTTATTTATATTTATTTTTTAATTGAAAGGAATTAACAGAATCTATTGGGTTTTCATTCACAATAGTTGTCTTCATGAATGAGAAGGACGTTCAGTAGTAATGTTGAGTGGAGAATGTTAAAACAAACTTATTAAAAAATTGTATTTTGACTGCTGCTTGCCTTGCCCATTATGATGATTCTGGTTGTAAAGATAGTACTAATATGCTTAATGTCAAGTCTTAAGTAATCATACATGGATTTCCTTTCAAAAAAATAAAAAAAGTAATCGTACATGGATTTAAGTGCCCGTTTCCAGACTTACAAAAGGCAGGAATCCTCCGTTACAATTGCCTAAAGAGGGATTAATATTATTCAGGAAAAAAAGAAGACTGATAAGAGCCAATGATAACAATGAAAATTTAGCTCCATTATTCGTGAAAGATCTGAAAATTTGAGCACTATGAAGTGATAATATGGCTTTCAACTTATGGGAGGTGATGAATGGATAAAATAATTTAATGAAAAGAGAAAAGAGAAAAAAAGAGAAGAAAAAGATAGCTTCATACAATTGATTCAACTTTTAATATTCTAAATTAAACTCTACTAATTTCTTTATTATATTTTGATGTTGGCTTTAAATTATTTGATTACCTTCATATGATATCAAATACTTATGTTCTAGGTTTGTGGAATGAAAAATCTATATGACATACTATGAATGGTTGTTATTTTTTTTTACTTTGTATTATATTATTATTACTACTGTTATTTTGAGATTTACATAATTTTCCTACTTGTATGGTAGTAATTGATAATTCATCTTTATTTTCCAGTACTTTGACTTATTATATTGGAATGAAGAAATTAACAAAGTCCACCATAATTTCGAATGGTAGAGGAAGGCCGCGTGATGAGAGTGGTATTTGATTTTTTCTGTGACTTTAAATTATATTTTTTTGTTACTCCTTATAGCGCTTTACATTTATAAATTACGCTTCCATTCTTTAGTGGAGTCTTCACATTTAGAGTTTGAAAGACCACGTGTCTTAAATGCACAAAATCCTTAGGCCGGCAGTTCAATTGAAAGTCTATTTAACAGTTGGTCGAGTTCTTGCTCAAGAGGGCCATTAAAAGATATTACTAATGGTACAATCTTTCATTATATTATTAAAGTAAGTTATAAAGCTTGATTATCAGTTAAGGTTCACTTGATTGCTGGCTTAATTTGTTTTGCAGTAATTGGAAGGTCTGGGAATTTAAGAAATGCGTTCTCTGGTATGTCTGGTTTTAATGGAAATAGATTAGAACGTCCTTCTGTCCCGCAAAATATTACCTTTAATGACGATGGACCAACTAACCTACAAAATGTTGTGTGAGTATTAAGCTTTCTTACCTATTATACACTCTTATAAGAGTGTGTGCGCGCGCTCGCGTATGTGTGTGTGTATATCTTTATAAAAATATCTAAGATAGTTTTTTAATAGATTCCTTTTCGCATTTTTATAATCATAGGCTTTAATGTTGAGGACATCTTTGGAGATTAGTCTTGCGGAGAATATGAACATAAATATTCAGATGGTATGCATTATATATAATGTACTTTATTGTTACAAAATAGATATTTTTGACTAAATTTGCTGATTTTCTTGATATTTAATTTTATAGGTGATGGTATTGAGTGTTCGCAGACTTCATCTGAAGGTACTATTTCATCTCAAACTTTGGAAGAAGCCATTTGTAATCGCATCTGTATGTATGATACTATTTTTGATTTTGTATTTGTATTATATACTTTTATTCCTGTATATTTTATTTTTAATATATATGTGTGTGTATGTATAGTCTGATATGAATTCTTAAACTTATTTGTTTCTAATGTTGTTAAGCCTGCATTAATGAGTTTTCTTTACAAGGTCGAATTATTTAATTATTTGTTAATATGGTATTCAGTTATCTTTTCATGATGTTATTTACACTTGATAATTTCTCTCATTTTTAAGAGCTTTTTTTATTACAAATACATTTATTATTTTAATATATGCTCAGAGTACTATGATATTGGGAATCCTGATTACACATGTCAGTATTGTGATGCTATTTTTTGGTATGAAGAGAGAATTGAGAAAGCCTAGCATACAAAAAAACCTAAGTTTACTTTGTGCTGCAATTAAGGAAAAGTAAAACTTCTATTGATGAAAGATCCTCCAAAAGTTCTTAAGGATCTTATCTTTGGAGTTGATGAAAGAAGTAAACATTTCCTTGCCAACACACGCTCCTTCAATTCGATGTATGCTTTTACTTCAATAGGCGGAAAACTTGACAAAGATATCAATAATGGGAGAGCCCTGCTTATTTCTAGATTAAATGGTGAAAACTATCATCAGATTGGGAGTTTGTTGCCACCTGAAAGTTCTATTCCAAAAGTTTTCTCGGATATACATTGTGGATTATAAGAATGAAATTACCAATAGACTTCAATCTGTTAGGTAAATTTATATATTCTATAGGATATTTATGATTAACTCATTTAATCACTCTTTTATGTCTCCCATATAATAACTTATTTGTTTTTATTTTTCTTTAGAAAGAAGAGAGGTGAAAATAACTTGCAGGCAGATGTTGTCCGTGATTTAAAAACGATGCTTGATAGATATAATCTTCATGCGCAGTGTTTTAGAATGGCTAGGGATAGACTTAATTGTTCTAATGCTGGTAATGTTCGTTTGAGACTTATAGGAAGAAGAGGAAAAGATGGAAGAACTTATAGCCTACCCGAGAAAAAAAGAGAAGTTGCTATTGTCGTTGATGGTGATTTTGATGAAAATTGAGCAGATCGTGATATTATCTTGGAGACTAAATAAGGAGATTTTCCAACAAATCAAGGAACTACACCCTTCTTATCTCGGTCTTCAGTATCTATTACTTTTTCCAATTGGTCAGGACGGATATCAAGCAGATGTACAGTTAAACAGAACAGCTTGATCTTCTGCTAATGGAAGAAAAAAAGTCACTCTAAAAGAATTTTTTTTCTTTCATGTTGCAAGAAATATTTTATCATGTAAAAAGTTGTTTCAGCAATTTATTGTTGATAGATACACAATGATTGAATCGTATCGACTAGCATACATTCGTTCACGTCTGTACTGAGATGTGAATTGTATAAAGGCTTGGCTGATGCTATTGGGCGTGGTGAAACAAATCCTTCAAAATGTGCAAAAAGGGTAGTTCTTCCGACGAGTTTTACTGGTAGTGTACGTTACACGATGCAAAATTATCAAGATGCCGTGGCAATATGTTATGGACTGGATATCCAAGTTTGTTAATTAAATTTACCTGCAATCCAAAGTGGCCAAAAATTATTAGTTTTGTTGAGAAAATGAGCTAACAACCAGAGGATCATCCTGATATTCTTTGCAGAATTTTCAAAGTAAAGCTAGATCATCTTATCAAAGATTTGAAGCAAAATAGATGATTTGGAAAAGTAAAAACAGGTACTAATATAAATGTGTTTTTATTTATTAGACATCTTATTTAATTTTTCTCTATATTCTTTATTATGATTTATTATTAACGTGTGATTATTAGCCATGTAAATCGTTTGTCTTCAGTTATATACACGATTGAGTTTCAAAAACGTGGACTGCCTCATGCTCATATTATGCTCTTTCTTGATAAAAAGGATAAGTCTCTCCTTCTGCAGATAAAATTGATAATTTTATATCTGCAGAGATACCAGATGAAAAGAATGATGCTAGGTAGTATGCACATGTTAAAGATTTGATGATACAGGGTCTATATGGCCACATAAACAAAAACTCTCCTTGCATGATGAATTCGATGTTCAAAACACTTTCCAAAAAACTTTGTTGAGCATACCAACATAGATGATTGTGGTTATCCAATATATCTGCGTAGGAATAATGGCCAAAATGTTATTAAGAATGGAATTGAGCTTAACAATAGCTATGTGATACCGCACAACCATTATTTACTGTTGAGATATGGGGCACATATCAATGTGGAATGGTGTAATCAAACCAATGCAATCAAGTATCTTTTTAAATATATAAATAAGGGTTATGATCGCATAACTATCTCATTTTGTAACTCTGCTGATGCGGATCCTAAATATGTTGTTGATGAGGTTGATATGTATTATGACTACCGGTATATTTCAGTATATGAGGCTGCATGGAGAATATTTGGTTTTAATATTTAGTATAGGGACACTGGTGTTGAGAGACTTCGTTTCGACCTTCCAAATGAGCAAAATGTTATGTATAGAGAGGGTGAATCGATGGGCACTGTGGTGAATCAAGCTTCAGTGTATGAAAGCAAATTTGCTGCATGGTTTGAGGCAAATAAAAAGTTTCCAGAAGCAAAATCTTTAACATATTCTGAATTTCATTCTAAATTTGTATGGAAATAGAAGACCTGAGAGTGGGTGCCAATACAATGTGGTTCATCAGTTGGAAAAGTTTACTTTGTACGTCCTAAAGCAGCAGAAAAATACTATTTTAGAACTCTTTTAGGTGTTGTTCGTGGCCCTACAAGCTATGATGAATTGAAATTAGTGAATGGAATTCAGTACGATACTTTAAAGATGCTTGTTATGCACGTGGTTTGCTTGAGGATACAAAGAATATGTTGATGGAATTATTGAGGCAAGTCAGTGGGGTTCAGCTTATTCACTATGAAATCTTTTTGTAACTCTACTGCTTTCTGATTGTTTAGCCACGCCAGAAAATGTTTGGGAGTCGTGCTGGAAATATCTGTCAAATGATATACTCTATAACCATTGTAAAATGCTACAACAACCAGGTATCAATTTTTTTCTTGTGTTTTTTTTAAGTATATAATTTTTTTTACAATATGCTAATGGTATTCTTATATTTATTTAAATGACTTATAATTTTATTACTATTCTACTAATATTTATAGACCTTTAGTTAACGGATGAAGAATTAAAAAACTATAGTCTTGTGGAAATTGAAAAACTACTTCGGAAGAGAGGAAAGAGTTTGCTTTACTATAATTTAATGCCTTTCCCGGAAGATGTTTATTTTTCAGATATGCAGAATAGCTTGATAAATGAAGAGTTGCAATATGATAAAGAAGCTTTGGCTGAAGAACATATGGACCTAGTCTCAAAATTTACAGATGAATAGCAAGGTGTTTACAATGAAATCCTGAATGCTGTTAATTCTAAATCTGGTGGTGTCTTTTTTTTTTGTATGGCTATGGAGGTACATGTAAAACTTTTTTGTGGAAAGCATTATCTGCAGCACTTAGATCAAGAGGAGATATTGTTTTAAATGTAGCATCTAGCGGCATAGCTTCTTTACTTTTTCTTGGAGGAAGAACTACTCATTCCCGGTTTGCCATTCCCCTTAATGCAACTGAAGAGTCCACATGTAACATAAAACAAGGCAGCCCATTGGCTAAGCTTATAGAAAAAATAGAACTTATAATTTGGGATGAGGCTCCTATGATGAACAAATATTGCTTTGAGGCTCTTAACAGGACCACGCAAGACGTTTTATGATCTGAAAACCCGTTCAGTATGAGTCAACCGTTTGGTGGGAAAACAATTGTCTTTTTTGGTGATTTTGGGCAAATATTACCAGTAATTACAAAGGGCAGTATTTGTTCATGCAGCACTCAACTCCTTATACTTGTGGGATTACTGCCGGGTATTAAAGTTGACAAAGAATATGAGACTACAGAGTGTTGATGGAGATGATCACAATGAATTGAAAAAGTTTTCAGATTGGATTCTAAGCATCGGAGATGGGACTATAGCTGACGATAATAGTGGAAATGCAACCATACAAATCCCAGATGATTTATTGATTTCCAACTCTAGTGATCATGTTTCATCAATTGTTGAAAGTATATATGCAGATTTTGTTTCCTCGACTAATCGGTCTTCATATCTATAGGGAAGGGCCATTCTTGCACCCACTTTAGATGTTGTTGAAATGGTGAATGATTACATGGTTTCAAAAACACCATCTGATTTAAAGACTTACTTAAGCTCTAATTCTACCTCTAGATCTGATTCTGAGAATGCCTTGATGCATGAGCTTCATACAGCTGAGTTCTTGAATGGGATCAAATATTCTGGTCTACCTAGTCATGACCAGAAGTTAAAGGTTGGTGTACCAGTTATGTTAATGAGAAACATTGACCATTCTTCAGGGTTATGTAATGGTACTAGACTAATTGTTACAAGATTAGGAGATCATATTATAGAGGCAGAAATTTTATCGAGGATGAATGCTGGTAACATATTTTTTGTACCTAGAATAGCATTGACTCCTTTTGATATTAGATTACCTTTTACATTTCAAAGGAGGCAGTTTCTAGTGATAGTGTCATATGCAATGACGATTAACAAGAGCTAAGACCAATCTTTATCGAATGTTGGTATTTTACTGAAAAAGAATGTGTTCACACATGGACAATTTAATGTTGGAGTTTCAAGGGTTATAAATCGTAGAGGATTAAAAATTATGATTTGTGATGAGCAGGGTTGTTCCATCAATATAACTGCTAATGTTGTATATAAAGAAGTTTTCAGAAATTTACTGTAAGTTTTCAACTTTACATTTTGGTGAGGCATTTTCATATTGTTTTCTAAATATTTTAAAGATTTGTAGACATATAAGTTTATTATTTTTCTTGCAGTTAGTGTTCGTTTTTCTTTGGTCTCATTGTGCAATAGTTACTCAAACAAAACTAACCATGTTAGAGAACCTAGTATGTTAGTATATAGTCTTTGCTCTTTCACTTTTCTTATTTTTCATTGGGTATTGAGCCTGTAGTTTTGATTCTCATAATAGATTTAGGATATGTATTGTCTATTAATGTCAATTTAACATTGTTGGTTTGTATTTACATGATTTATTTGTTTGTTATTTATTTGTAAATTTGTCGTTATTTATTTGGACTTTATATTTTGATTTACAGGTTTGTTTTCGAAATCTCTTGGATAGTTGAAGGTTAATTCACATATATTGTGTTTTAAATACCAACTATGTTATTCTTATTCGATGCTTTATTCTCAATATAAGGTAAATTATCTTTTTTAGGTTGAAGATAAATTTCTGCCTTCATTCCATTGATTCAATAGTGATTATTATTAATTAGGTGATTTTTAGTGTTTTATCTGTGTTTATTATTAGTTTATCACTTAGCCGTGTATTTATAAGGGACTATTGAATTAATTATTTTGATATAATATATAATGAATATTGTGTTGTACTTTGCAACTATTTATGGTTATTATTTTTTTTTTCCAAATTGCAGGATATGTGTTCTGTGGTGATTGTAAATAATTTATTCATATTATTAACAATGTAAATATTTTGAATGTCTTTCATTATTAATGAAAATAATAGTTATTGTGATTACTATGTTATCTGTTTTAATTACTTCATGTTTTATTTTTTTATTGCTTTGTTGTTCCCGTGCAATGCACAGGTGAAAAACCTAGTACCACTAATAAGGAGAGGATAGATTGAAATTAGCTAAAATCAAGAAGACTATTAGAGACAAAATTAAAAATCTAGTCATCAGAGGAGTCCAAATAATGATCAAGGGATACCTTAGATATGGAATGGATATTCCTATACAATTATACCTAAGGGATAACAGAATTTTGCATGATCTCTATGACTCACTTCTTGGAATGGTATCTGGAAATCTAGTTTGCAAAAAGATAATGTTTACCATAGACCCAATTTTGCAATAAACTTATTGGATGAAAACGTAAATCAAGGATTAAATCTGTATCATAAAATTGATAGATTAACAATGCCTCCACGAAGTAAGGCCGTATCACTACATTGTAAAGCATTATATACTTTCACCACTACTCATTAGAAGGAAACTAATAAAATATAGAGAGAATTTGTTGAGATTCATGATGATTTTAAGGAAATAGCACAATTTAAGCCACCTAGAATACTAAATAAGTCTTAGAATACTAAATATACACTACCACAAGATATAATTCTTAATATTCATCAACATGCTAGAAGGATAGACGAGAACCAAAGTAATCAGGGAATGATTATACAAAGAAGTATGAGTACTAGAGACCTCCCAAGTACAAGTTATCAGCAATTAATATGAGTAAGTAATGAAAGCACTCATAGGAGGAGTATAGCTTTAAGATGTGAGAAAGATAATTTTTCTCATCTTAGTAGAATATGTCAATAGTCAAAATAAATATGAAGAAATTGTTTCCCTTATAGAGACGGGAGCAAGTACCAGCCATATTATGGCAGACCTAGTAAGTCATCTAGAAGAACACGATGATTTACCTCAAGGAATAATGCTTACAAATTACCATGGAATTAAATATGAAATAAAAACATTCGTAAACCTTGAATTATGTCTAACTGATATAGCTAGAGAACAATATAAGTTAACCCTTAAAATTCATAAGGATAATAGAAAAAGAAGAGATGCTAGTCCTCTATTGCTTGGAATGAATTTTCTTGAAAAGGTTGCACCTTTCGATATTAAGAGAAACCTATTGCAAATAACTATTGAAGGAAAGCAAAGGGTGTTTCCTAAAATAAATAGAAACAAGGAGATCGTATATACGATACAAGGAATAAGGTGATCAGAACTAGCATACTTAGCCCTTATATTGAAATCATTCTTAATTTACTAGATTATTGTATGACTAAATTTCATGCCTTATTAGATACATGATCAGGAATAAGCCTATGTAGGAAAAATGTATTTCCAAAACATTATTATAAAAGAGATCATAAGAAAACAACACATGGACAAACTGCAAGTGACGTTATAGAAATTTATAGGGATTTTGTTGAAAATGTACCTATTATAATAGGAGATAGGGAATGCCTTATACCAAGAATATATGCTACAGAGAAGATTAATAGCGATATGGGAGAAAACTTTATCTATACATATAGTCCATTTACACAATACAAGAATCGGTTTGAATTTACAACCCCTTAAAATCATAAAATATTCACTAAAAAGGTATACAAAGTTGTAGGAATCGCATATAAACCTATCAACCACAGGCCTTGGAATCAGAGTTCTGCATGTAAACATGGTGGGTGTTGTACAAAAGTAAAAAACACAACAAAAAATTCTGGTATTACATATTAGAAACCTAGATGAAGAACTTGAAAAAATTAAAGAAGAATTAGAAAAGTGTTATCATGACCATCCTCTAGCAAAATGGGATTAGGATAAGTCTATGGTAAAAATAGAATTAGCAAACCTAGATGCAAAGATATTAGCTAAACAGTTTTCCTATAGTGGAGAAGACAAAAAGGAATTTGAAACTCAAATTAAAGAGCTACTAGAATTAGGACTAATAAGATAGTCAACTAGTCCCTACAAT
The DNA here is from genome assembly GCA_963692815.1 of Nyctanthes arbor-tristis. Taxonomy (NCBI): domain Eukaryota; kingdom Viridiplantae; phylum Streptophyta; class Magnoliopsida; order Lamiales; family Oleaceae; genus Nyctanthes; species Nyctanthes arbor-tristis. The sequence continues at coordinate 87,701 of CAVNYN010269841.1, forward strand.
AGTCCAGCGTTTATGGTGAGGAATAATAATGAAATCAAAAGAGGAAAGACAAGATTAGTAATAGGTTATAAGAAGTATAATGCTGAAACTAAGGATAATACTTATAAGTTATCCATAAAAGATTTATTAATAAAGGAAATCCAAACCAGTAAGATATATTCAAAATTTGACTGTAAGTATATTGGCAGATTAAACTAGAAGAAAAATCCTAACCATTAACTAGTTTCACTACACCAAACCCCTTAGGGCAGTTTGAGTGGAATGTTATGCCATTTGGATTAAAGAATGCACCAGCAATATTTCAACAAAGAATGGATAAAATAATTAGGCCAATTAGGAAATTCTGCATTGTATATGTAGATGACATCCTGTACATAGTAAAAATTTATAAGAACATATAGATCTTAAGAAGTTTTGTCATCTAGCATAAAGGTATGGATTATTATTATCAAAGAAAAAGGCAGAAATAGCCCAAGAAGAAAAGAATTCTTAGGATATAAAATTACAAATAGTAGAATTATTCAACAACCACATATTGGTCAAAAGATAATGGACTTTCTAGAAATAATAAGAGATGTTAAGCATTTAAAAGTTTTATTGGAATATTGAATTATTCAGAGAAGTTTATTAACAATTGCGCTTAGTACAGTAAGGTAGTATCTCTAATGGCTTTCTAAACTCATTAGAGAAAGTACCAAAAGTGTAACCTAAGTACACTTATATTTCATTTTGTAAGATATTAGTGCGATGATTAATGAAAGTTTCGTTATTCCAAATTCACAATTAGACATTTTTCTCAAAACTCTTATCTAATAATATTCCAATAGTGGGAACCTTGAGGGTTGTGTGGGTATCTTTTGGCCACGTTGCCGTATGATGGCGTTGAGGCGTTGTTTGGAGAAAGCATACAGTGACACTATTACCATTCAAGGTGATGTTCTAATAAGGAGTTGAAAAGAGATTTGTGACGCCGTACAATCTAGAGTAAGATATGTAAAAGAGTTGGAGAGAAAAGGAGGGAGAAATGCGGAGTGTTGGACCATATCCCACTTTCAATAGTCTATAATGGGTCACAGATCTTCGCACTATGAATATACAACGCCAGCTCGAGGGAAATCTCATTGTGAGTTAATTTTTTTGGTCAATTACTATAAGATCTTTCTTTTACTTGTCTTCGTAAGTATTATTCTAAGTTCATTCATTTACTAGCGCATGATAAGAACATTATCAGTAAGATTACCCAAAACTGTTAAACAATTAAAGTTTCGTCGAGCAATTCTGTTTGCCTTTAGATTGTTGAATAATAAACTATCATTAGAAGAATTAATTAGTTATTTAGAAAAGAATATTTAAAAAGGAATAGTAAGGGTAATTTAGTAGTTCTGGATTTTATATAACTTTTAATTAATTTTATTCTTGAATTTCTAGTCAAACCCTACTTGAGCAAAAGTTTTTATGCCCATCACTATTTAGCCAAAACCCCCTATTTCCATAGTAGGTCCTTTTGTAAAATCGAGAAGTAATATATATATATATATATATTAATTTTATTATTATGGTTGTTGAGTTAAGGTTATTCAATACACGTGTAAATTTTTTATTGATTGGACATAAATATCGAAAGGGAGTACTAGATTTTTTTCCTATATCTAGGTAGTGTGTTTGATATGTAAGGAAATTTTATAATACATGTTATAAATTCTAGTATACACCTGTGAGATATATATGAAGGAGTAGGAGGGAGAAGAGGAACATGATTATGAAGACGGATATAGAAGGTTTTATTCTTTTTTTCCGTATTTGTAGGGTAGAAAATCCCCCTCACAACTAGTGATTAATTACGCTGAGATAGCCAAGACTTTTTAGTCTAGTGGTTCCTTCTTATTTGTTTATACTCTTAGTCAAAGGTTCGATCCCCCTTCTCTATAATCCCATTGTAATGTCAAACAAATTACGCTAAGATAAGTGACCTATATATGATTAGGAATTAAATTATTTCCCAATACTCGCACTATAATTAATCGATAAATGTCCATTTCAAACTCCTTGTGAAGTTTACTAGGGACGAGTTAATATTAGCAAAATATAATAGAGAATGATGAGTTGAATTTGCGAACATTGAAGACAAAGTATGAACAGTAAAGTGTTTGTTACTTATTTTAATTTTAATTTCATAATAATAAAGTGCAACATGTGTGTTGCAAGATTACATTATTAGTAGGGTTTGTTGTTGTCACAAGCACTGAAAATATAGGACCTGACATACAAATAAAAATAAATGTAAACAACTTGTCCATACAATTTTTCTTAAATTAAAAATTTATGTACAACATTTTTCAATCAAAAACATTGATGATACTTGGATTGTTGCACCATTATTCCAGAAATTAGAAGTAAACAAAATTTTAATTGCCAATTGTCTTGTGGCATAGCCTCATTTTATATGGGGTACACTAAGCTAAAACCAAAATAAATAGAAGAGCAAGGCCACACTTGGCATGAATCTTGTGAGGCAGCATCCATAGAGCTCAATCTTTTTATAGAATGTGTTAGGGTCTTACATACCTTTATCATTTTTATTTGAGAAATTTTTGGAAGGCACTTTCTATTTAGAGTACATTTATAATTGATATACCCTATATCCATTTTATTTACATTTTACACATTGTACTTTATATAATGTTAACAAAAAACATTATTTTCCTATAAAAACTAATAAAAATATAAGAAAATTTTAAAATTACTATTATATACATAAATTGGGTAAATTTCATCATTAGTCCCCAACATTTCAGCTTTTACACAATCTTCTCCCCATTCTTCTTTTTCACTTCATAGGTCCCCAACATTTCATATAATAGTTGAGTTTCATTCTCCCATTAGGATTTTGTCTATTTTTCTGTTAAACCCCATATAAATTGACCATTTTACCTTTATACTTTTAAAAGGTTGGGGAGCAAAAGTGAAAATTGCCCTAGATTTAAAAAAAATTGATAATGGAAAGTTGATAATGAAAAAAATCAAAAATAAATAATATTATTGAAAAAAAATATAAAAACAAATTTATTCTTTCCAACCCCAACTCACCTAACCCGTATTTGTCCTCTGATTGCAGTTTGATAAGGATTCATTTCCCATGAGAGATCAGTATGAGGGAATTAAATTTTTATTTTTAAATATTTATAAGGAAAAACATGATAGACATATTTATTTCTATCATTAATTATGGCAATTTGTGTCGAATGATGTTTTTATTCTAAAAATTTTATTGCAAGAAAAATTTAGATCTTGTTAAAAAATAAAAATTATGATATTATACACTCCAATTGCATATATGTCCATAATGTTAAAGTGCACCAAAGAATTTTTTTTAATATATGACATGACATAATTATGAACATGGTGTGATACTTAAATAGATGATGCAAGGAAACATATAACAAACTTACAAAAATTTTGTAAGTAACAAAGACTAGGTATCTTCGCCTTAATAAAAATATAGTGTAATTATCAAATAATATGATGTGAATATATTTTCCCTTTAATTTAATGAAGATAAATTAGAATTTTGCTCTCTATACATGTCATACATCAATATTTAAATATTAATTCCTTTAGACTCTTCTCTCATGGAAAATGAATCTATGTCAAAATGCAATCAGAAGGGGAAAAAAAGACTGGGTGGGGTGGGTGGGGTTGGAAAGAATAAATTTATTGTTATATTTTTTCAATAATATTTATTTTTAATTATCAATTTTTTTTTATATCTAGGGCAATTTTCACTTTGGTCCTCAACCTTTTGAAAATATAAAGGCAAAATGATCAATTTATAGGTTTAACAGAAAAATGGATGGAATATTAACAGAAAGACGAAACCCAACTATTATATGAAATGTTGAGGACCCATGAGACGAGAAAAAAGAATGAGAACAATATTATGTAAATGATGAAAGGTTGGAGACTAATGGTGAAATTAAATTGAATAGAAAGTATCGTTATTGAAACTAACAAATTACCCTAACTGAAATAGTTTATACATATATATAAACCAAACTACTATATAAATCTATATATATATATAAGTAGAGTCGTTGCCATTTTACTTTTTCCAGTCCATTTTCACTTGCTAAATCGGGGTAAGTCATCTTGGCCATTCACTTTATGTTGCAATCTTGGTCATTCATTCATTATAGGTTTTTTAATTTTTATTTTACTAGTATCCGCATCCGTGCGTTGCACGAGTAGATAAACTGATTAAATTTTATCGTTCGGAAGTATAATTCTAAAGAACATCATGTATATGTGTGATTTTCTTTAAAAATATGTACATTTTGCCGAAACTAAAATGACTATATCCATCACTTGTTAACACATGATGAATCAATATAACAAACAAATAGATTACCAACCAATATAATAATATAAATAATCAATCAATAAAGAATATAATACAAAATGAAATTTCAGGTGTCCATCATTGCTCTATGTCTTGTGTGCTTGATGAAATTAAATGATATAATGAAACCCGAGAAAAATAAATGAGGAAAACAGACAATTTTCAAAAACAATAACGAAACATGATATAACCATATTTGACTATGTTTAGCATATATAAACTAAAAAATATATAAGATAGTATGAACTATGCATTAATGTATTACAATAGTAATATTTATAGTGTTTATAACACTATTTTGTAGTTATTCTCTAATAGATGACTATTCATAATAGTTTTCACCAAAACTATTAAGCAATGCTCATTCAAAGATCTGAAACCATCATCACACACCATAACATCGAGAAATTGATTTCTTGACCTCTAATCAGTTGAATCTCATCTACAAAAGGTAGCAACTAATAATATCATTACGATAGGAAAAACAAAAGAGAGGTAATAAATTATTGATCCAACTAAATGTTCATCATAAGAGCAGAAAGATCAATAAAACGGAATATAAAGATAAGATATTACCAAATAATAAAACTGCTAAGTAGTGGAAAAATAATGTACCAACTATTATACTTTCTATTTCCATCTTCACCTATATACTTCTATCACAAAGAGTAGCATGAAATTATTAAATAAAATCAACACCACAAAAATAAATAAATAAATGATTTTTAATCACATGAATGAATAATATCCAATACTAATATATCATATTTAATTGCCTTTTACAAAAATGATATTGTAATAATTGACCAAAATGCATATAGCAATGTTTGCACAAAAAAAGCATACAACAATAAAAAAAAAAAAATTTTACCGCCTTTAAGAAATCAAAAATTTCACAAATAATTCACACAATTAGATAAGTGAATAGCGTATTAATTTATGTGGATATTAAAATGAACCAGAAAATAATTACATATAGGTTATAGTTCGATGAAGTGCATCAATGAATTAAGTAAATAACAAATTCTATTAAGATAATAATAATCACATATAAATAACATAATTAGCACATATATATTCATAAAAATCCAAAATGAAAATTATAAATAAAAAGAATATTAGGAAGTAATTCATTATTATCAATGAAGAAAGCAACCAATTATATTCTAGAATATTAAAAAAACTAAAGTCTCCCATTTGACTGAAACATGGGAAACAATAGACTAATCGATTTGTCAACAAAAACGAACTCGAGACTCTCATCCCAATCATTATGGTCCAACGACATCAACTTGGCTCCACATCAGACTTTCAATCTCCAATCCATTTTCTTTATGTCAATGTTTTTTAGAACGCAGCTTGCACCATTTTTCAAAGAATGAATATTGTATAGGAGAAGAATAAATGAATTAAAAGACGACAACGATAGAAAACATATGAAAATACATCACACCCAAAATACTAAAGACCAAAAAATTAAAAGCCCAATAAATAGTTAATGGTAAAAAAAAGAACTAATAATAATTAGAAAAAAGATGCGGACAAAATATTCTTTGAAAAATAAAGAAGGAGAGATGTAATTTTGGAGCCAATCAAAAAACAGAGGAAAGAAATTTTTGAGGCCAATTGCAATAAGGATTATAAAAAATTAAGAAAAAATAATATTGGCAAATCAAAACTAAAATCGGATTGAATAAAAAGCAAAAATGCTGTAATTTTGGGATATTAATTTACATTATTTAAGGATAGGAAAAAACAAATTTCTGAAATTATTTAGCATTTTCCATATTACATAAGAATTATACAAAAAGAATAATGGAAATATTGTTGAAAAGAGATGGAACCCTAATTTCCGGCAGTGTAAATGAAAAAATGCGGTTATATATGGGAATAAATAAATAAATAAATAATCAATTACTGATGTAATAAGGCAGACATGATTAATTGTGCGAAAGTTGCCAAACTAAAAAAGGCGTTTTCAAGGAAAAAAGGCAAAAAATGAAAAAATACATAAATGCTGGTGTAATAAGTTACGCACGCATGACGTCAACAAATCGTTTAGGCGAGAATTTTATACTACTTTTGATTTAGAAATATGTGGATTTTATATTATTTATAGATATATTTAATTTAGCTTATTATTATTATTACTATATTTTCCAATTTTTAATCTCAATCACCAAATCATACTTCAATTTATTTATAAATATCTCTCTTTCTTTATCAACTCTAGTTATTTCACATATGTGTTTCACGGGATGATAATATCAGATAATATAAGCAATTCAAAAGAATTAAACTTGCTTGTGTGAAAAGGGTTTAAACTATAATACCTGATTGTTTATATGTGTTTAAAGAAAAACAATATAGGTGATATCCATAATACGATATCTTTCATTAATGCAGATAAAAAATGGTCTAAAAAATCTAAGGAAAACATTGAAGAAAATTTGCAAATATTGGAACCAATGCGGAAAACAATCCGATGGTGTGACATAAAGACAGAGACGACTCTCTGGTTCACAATAAATTTTTTTCAATAATGATCAATTAAAAATTTTGAACTTTTTGGCAGCTCAAGGCCTATAAGTTAAGGCCCTATTATGTATAACTAATCTCCAAACAACTTAATATTAGTATACATAATCAACTCTTTTTACTAAATAACCAATTTGGGATTCACTTTCTACACCCAAAGTCACATTTGCAATTGCTCTTAAAAGATGAATAAAAGTTCAACCTTTTTTTAAACGATAAATATCAAAAAAATTTTAAAATCAAATGTGTTATGAACTAGAATGAAAAATATGAAAAAATAGAGAGAAAATAGTGAGAAATATCAAGAATATATGTATAACAATGAGAACCAAAGACCCCCTATTTATAGGTACAAGTCTAAGGTTTTGGGGGTACATTAGTCATTCATAATATAATTAAATAATTTACAACATTCCCCCTTGAATGATTAATCTATACAATAATTACCTCATTAAAAACCTTGTTTGGAGAAAAACCCAACAGGAAAAAAAAATACCAAACTATGGAAAAAAGAGCGTAATGGATTCTGAATAAATTTAGAGTGTCCGAGATTATGCTTAATTAAAACCTTGCCAAAAAAAACCCAATGGGATAAAAACTAGTCGAGGGAAAAATAGTACAAATACTCTTCCTGAATTCTTTCAATAAAAATGGTTCTCTTGTATTGAATTATTTCGTCAAACCTAATGTAAACACGAAAAAGAATAGTAATAATTTCAAAAATTATTTTCTTTTAAAACAAGATCGATCTGGATGTGTAATTCAATATAAGAATGTCATGATTAATTGCCTAAAGAGAGTGCAGCGGAATATACCTTTGACAAGCAATTAATCCCGTGAACAATTGGTAAGAATTGCTAGCTCCCAGCTATTGGATCTTCTCCGGAATGCTTCTAAGTCTTGGATTGCACCAGCAAGTGGGCGCCGCTAGGAATTATCCCAAATCCCGACACAAGAGCCGAACCGCAGATAATTAATGCTCTACACGAATATTATTAGGGACGCGGCTCTTCCCGTGATTAAGAAGTTAGACCCCCCTTCCCCTATTTATAGGGAAAAAATCCAAGGCTTTTTTGTGTCTTGTAAGACAAAAGAGTTCTATTCCTAGTAGGTCTGTGTAAACCATAGAATTTCTTTCCAAGCAACTCTTTAAGTTTCTAGAAGCTTCCAGAGGGACCCAATCAGACTTACATAATTAGGTTCCCAATAATTAAATCCAGTCAAACTGATCCAAACTGTCTGATTTAATTATTAATAATTTGTACACTCCACCAAAGTTGAATTATTTCAACTCCTAATTATATAAATAATCACATGACTTAAAATAATTAATTCCGCAATTAATTATCCTCTTGACTTATCAATCTAACAGTTGGTCCCTGTATTATGATCTGATAATTAATTAGGCATGCACCTGACCGTATCACGTAATTAATTATATGTTTCGCTTAACTCTCAATCATTGTAAATCCGCTTATAAAAAATAAACATCACATTTATTCAATAAACAAATAATTGCTTATTCATACTTTGGTCATTGTCTTAACACGTTATTGGGCACATATCCCAACAAAATCTTCAATGCTCTTCAAGACCTAAAATGGAAAAAAAATCCTATGGGAGAAAATCCAAGTGAAAGAAAAAATACATTATTCTTCGATATGCCTTAAAGTTGCCTTGTTAAAAACCTTACTAGGAAAACCCAATGGGACAAAACCTCAGTCAAGAAAAAAAATATAACGCATATCTTCCTTATCTATACTGACAATCTATACAAGAACTTTCAGTTCTTTATATGCTTCAGGCATCTCAAATCCTTCGGGGTACCATATATATGATATTTTCATATATTGCCAATTGAACAGAACATCACTTTTCAATTGTACCACCACCACATATTTAGTGATATTTCCACATAACTACCTATTGATATATTTTATTGACATGATATATATTTTCAAATGAATATACTGCTGGTCTTAACATATAATAATCTACTAGATTGCTCCTTTTTGTTTTGGCCAATATTCAATGTTAATAAATTTTTGATGAAAATTCATCATCCCCGCAATCATTGAGCTCATAAATATTTATTTATTGTCGACAACTATTTCTTATCGATTCCATTTGATTCCCAGTGTAGACATAACACTTTGAGATCTCTTTTATTTTACTAACTTTAGTTACCTGAGCCTCTTCAAGGGTTTTCTAATTAGTTATGTCTATATACTCTTTGAGAATATTATGCCTCAATATGACCATCATATAAAATATTTGCTCCATATTCTATTTCCAGATATTTATTTTGGAATTGATCACATCATACTTTAGGTACGCCATTAATACTCAAATCCTCTTATAATATACTTGGTATATACTATTGGTAACCATATAGCAAGTAATCTGAAATGCAAACTATCCTTCAAACTTCAAGTTTGCGTTATACTATGCGAGGATTACAAAATACGCATTCATATGGTTTTTACCAACTATCAATTCATTCCCCTAATGCTGCGAAGACTAAGTGAATTAAGCAACAATCGACAGATCATGTCGTAACATATCATCCTTCAAGGATGAAAATTAAATGTTATGTAAAGGTTCAAACCAGCACATGTATTCTTAGCATTTGAAAATATCCATTTAAATTATGTGGTGGCGCGATTATACATAAATCGCATTTACAACGTTTAGTAAATGGAGGCTTCTAAATGTAAGCCAACTATAAAAGGTGGTATCATATAAATTTTATATTTGGCAAATTTATTGAGAATATCACTACTACCTATGAAATATTGATTTCACTCGACCACAAATGATTGTTTTCATTAAATAATGTAGCAAATAACTTGAGGCATTTACCAATTAAATTTGATGAACCATAGACAATGAAATATCCCAAATAACATATGAATAAGTAATAATCAAGGGATATGACTCACTAACTAGTTCGAGCAAACAATCTCAAAAACTTCAGGTATGAGATGTAAGGTACATGTGACCTCTAGTAGATCTAAATATTCATATCATATATTCTAGAGGTCTACACAAACCGTGAATGGGCCCACAAAATTCACCCTACAATTTATCTCAAAACATTTGGAACCATGGTCCAAAATTAGTTAGTTATGATTTTATAATCAGTTGCCTTGAAAACAAGCAATACGTAAGTTTTGAAGAATCTTCAAGTTCTTCAAACAATTCTTAATATTTTAATTATTAATTAAACTTATCTGACAAATTATGCCAAATAAAATACTCTTAAAATTGAACTCTTGTTCAATATATAACAAGTAAATTTGTACCAATACTCTATAGTACAAATTAAGATAATTAACATGAATTAACTCTTCTGAAGTTTTCAAATAATAATTGAACTTCTAGTTCTATATATTTAATACAATCTACAAGATTTTATATGATTGTTCATAAATCTTTAACATAACATCTTCAGGATTTGTACCAAAATTAGTTCAGAATATCACTATATTTATGATATAAGATTATTTGTGATATTTTTTCGAGATTTGTATTGTTTCACGAGTACAATAAAATATTCTTTTATAAGATATATTCATGAAATCTTTAGGATTTCAAATAAAAAAATTTATGAATATCAAATCAATTGAAATCCTAGAATCATTAAGATTCTATATTTTGCAGGTACTCATAACAAACACATTTTTCAGGAGCAATAAATTACTATTTCAATTTAGATTCATATAAATCTACTCTTTTGGAGTATATCAATCTAGTTAAATTGTCACTTCTTCAAAAACAATAGTCTAACATTCTTCAACGTCAATTAAACTGTAATAAAAAGAATCATTGAAATATTAGACATAATAATTTTTCACTTTGATGATATGTAATATTCAACTAGAATATCAATGTGTTGTGCATTTGTCTATGAAAACAGAATAATTAATCATACATATTTTACTCTTTGAGAGCACAACATATTCAACTAGAATATTATATTTATGGTATTTCTTCAAGAAATCTAATAGATTACACGTACCATGGCTCTTCTAGAGCCTACCATATTCTTTTAGAATATGAGATATAATTGTGAATCTTCCTATACAAAATATCAGGGTAATTGGCGCAAAACGTCCTTACCTTTCGACTCTTTTGCTCAAATCGTCCCTACCTTCCATTTATTGGCAATTCCATCATCACCTTTGTATTTTTTGGCGGAATTCATCCCTACAGTCACCTACGGTTAATTCTCGCCGTTTGTCAACTACTATTTGTAATATTATATATATACACTTATATTATATAAAGCCTAAATTAATGCATTAATTATTATTTTTTGTATTTTCAAAAAATTAATACATTGAAATCTAAATACGCCAATAAAATGTTATATAAGATTAAAGAAAAGAAGTGGGTTTTATTTTATTATGTTGTCTTGCAGGGTTCAAAACTGAGTACTAAATGGACGTATAGTTAAAAAAGTATAAATGGACGTATAGTTAAAGAAGTGTACTAAATGGACGTATATGTTATTTAGGTGGTAACATTGTTAATTATTTTGCTTATTACACCTTTTTAACTATACGTCCATTTAGTACTCAGTTTTAAACCCTGCAAGACAACATAATAAAATAAAACACACTTCTCTTCTTGAATCTTATCTAACATTTTATTGGTGTATTTAGATTTCAATGCATTAATTTTTTGAAAATACAAAAAATAATAATTAATACATTAATTTAGGCTTTATATAATATAAGAATATATGTAATATTACAAATAGTAGTTGATAAACGGCGAGAATTAACCAGGGGTGACGGCAGGGACGAATTCCGCCAAAAAATGCAAAGGTGATGTTGAAATTGGCAAGAAATGCAAGGTAATGACGATTTGCACAAAAGAGTTGAAAGGTAGGGATGTTTTACGCCAATTACCCAAAAATATCATAATAATCTTCCATATTATTAATGAATTTGAGAAATTTTTCTTTTTTTTTTTTAAGAAGTCACAATAATAATAGGAGCAAAATTATATTTATTCAAGATATACACAAAATCTAATAATGTTCAAGATCATTACTAGAATTCTAAAAGTAGTAATTCTTAAGAAAATACAAACAATAATATATTATTTTTTAATATATTGGGCTTTTTAAGAGCAAATCTATTTTATCTATAACAATATTTTGAATCATTGATAAATTTTAGAAATCATAATTTTTCAGGAAAATACAACAAATATAAATTGATAATTTACTAATAAATTAAACAATCATATATTATCCATTAATATAATAATTCAAATATCCCAATAACTGATTATCCGAAATAAGGATCAACAATGATATGGTAAAACCATATGGATTTCCTTTAATAAACTCACTCATTTTCTCCATCGGTGTATGAGATAGGTGATAATGAAATGAGACTGACCAGATAAAACTTTCATAGAATTCAAAACCATGAGAACTTTTTTTGCTCATAATAATTCACATAGACAACACTCATCTACAGTTTAGATTTAAGTGAAATCTTTTGGATTTCGTAAAAGAATTTCAAGAGTAACCACCAAGATTTACTAGATATAATTTATACAAAATCTACTCTTCAGGAGTATGCTCAACCTAAATTGTTGCCACTTTCTCGTGTAGAAATGAATTCTAATATTATATGAAAACATATATAAATTTTTGCTACTTTCTCAAGTAGCAACTTTTGGGATAGCTCAACATTCTTCTTTAATATTAACGTTTCCAGCATATTGCTCTTCTAAAGCAAATAGCATTATTTGTAATCCTAGTAGTGTTGTGATTCTTCAAGAATAACAACATAAATAGATTTTTATAAATATACTAACCATGAGCAATTTAGGTTTATCTAAATGAATACTAATAGTACAATACTTTTCAAGGATATTGAAACTGCAATGTCAACAAGAAATGAATTTCGTGTTCTAAGGATGAGCAATATTTCGTATATCATCAATACATATTGTTATTTTGTAATTATCAAATCATGTGCTACTTTAGGAGCATTATGAATTACTTTCAAAGAGCATGTAATATTCTGCTAGAATATTATAATTGGTTGTACTACTTCAAGAATAACAACATATAATACATTATATATTTAACAATGAGTAATATACATTTATAACAAACAAATATGATTAATAATTAATATAATAACAATGAATATAAAAGACTATCTAATAGAACACAAAAAAATAAGAATAAACAAAAATAAAAGCAGTGCTTCTTCTGGAGCAAAAATTACAATATTCTTGTAGAATATCGAATATTGGTTGTTTCTTCAAGAAACAACAACCAACAATAAATCTCTTTATAGTTTGCTCTTCAAGAGCAAATTACATTTTTCTAAAATAATTTTAGTAATAGTTAAAGTTGTAACTTTTCAGTAATCCCAACATAATATCTTATCAATACTCTGTAAATTTATTTATAAAGAAACAAATTGTGTTTCTTTATCATATCATAATCATTGACATATCTCAAGACTCTTTTAGTATTATTATTCATATACATATATTCTTCAAGAATATTTAATATCAAGAGAAATTTGTAATTCTTCAGGAATTTATACATAATAATCTTCAAGATTATTAATATGACAGAATACTGCATCCCCATAAATATCAATATATTAATTATAATATATGAGGATAATCATGTGAAATTCAAAAATTTTATTCAATAAACAGCGTATCAATTACAATGATACATGGATCTATAAGAGTTCATCATATCACGGCTAGAATAAAGAACAACAGAAGTGATACAAATTGTGGCTTTCATATTTACATTCATCCATAATAGACTGCCACAATTATTTCAGGAAAATGATCAATCAAGAGAGAATTCATGATTTCCTTCCCATTATAAATGAAATAATAGTATGACAAAGAACTGAATGCCAAAAATTCATTGAATTGAATTTTGGCTTTCCATCCCTATATATGCACAAAAAAACTTCTGAATCAAATTAATATTTTGAGATCAAGTCATATACGTGACAAAAGCAAAAATATGATGAGTTTGACTTTTACATCATAATGACAAAAATTTGGGATAATCTTACCATTAAATTGGCAAACTATCCAATTGTCAAATTCAGAATAATCTTACCATTAAATTGGCAAATCATTCAAATTGAAAACCATCTAAATAATTTTATTAAAATTGATAGAGAATTCCAACTAATAAGATACAAAAATTAATTATCCAAAAGAAAACATATCCAAAAGAAAACATACATAATCATAAAATTATTTGTACATGGTTTACATAATGAAAGAAAATAATTAACCAAAACCAAGCATGACGTGGTGTTCATATGACCATGGACAAAAGATTTATGAAACCACCGACGCTCTCGATAGAAATGAGGAAAAAGAAGAAAATAAAATCATATCTGAAGAAGAGAAGAAAGGAAAATAATAACAGTTCGTGCTGATAACTAGAACAAAAAATATGGAAAAATAAAGAAAAAATAGGGAGAAAACTCAAGAATTATATGTATAATAATGAGAACCAAAAACCCCTATTTATATGTACAAGTCTAGGGTTCCAGGGCTACATTAGTCATTCACAGTATAATTAAATAATTTACAATAGAATGCTCTTTTTCCACATAATTTTAAGTAAAAATTATTTTATTTCAATTATTTAATTAAACCGGTCCGATGACCTTGAACCGTTAGCTTATCTAGTTCGATAACTGGTCCAATTTTTTGAACATTTACGAATACTAAAATCAATCCGGAAAATAATCTAACGGTATGAGATAAAAATGGATATGGTTCACAATAAACTGTTTTCAATAATAATCCATTAAAATTTTGAACTTTTTGGAAACTCAAAGCCCATAAGCTAAAGTCATATTTTGCATAACCCTTCTCCAAGTAACTTAATATAAGCATAAATCCTAATTCTTTTCAATAAATAATGAATGTGGGATTCTCATTCTATCCCAAAGTCACATTTTCAATGGCCATTAAACTATAATATTTGATTGTTTATGTGTATGTAAAGAAAAATAATATAGATGCTACCTGTAATACGATATCTTTCATTAATGAAGATAAAAAAAAGGTCTAAGAAAAAGCATAAGGAAAACATTGAATAAAATTTGTGAATATTGGAACCATCCAAAGGTGTCAGATAAAGACAGATACAGTTCACCGATTCACAATAAACTTTTTTTCAATAATGATTCATTAAAATTTTATATTTTTTAGAAACTCAAGGCCTATAAGCTAAGACTATACTATGCGTAACCCTTCTCCAAGCAACTTAATATAGAAATACATTCTCAATTCTTTTTACTAAGTAACCAATGTGGGATTCCATTTCTATACGCAAAGTCACATTTTCAATGACTCTTAAAAAAGAATAAAATTTCAACTTCTTTTTTTAAACGGTAAAGATAAAAAAAATTTATAAAATCAAAATTTCTTTTTCCACATAATTTTAGGTAAAAATTAATGTATTTCAATTATTTAATTAAAACCGGTTTGATTACCTTGAACCATTTAGCTTTTCCTGTTCGATGACCAGTCTGGTTTTTTAAACATTTGCGAATACTAGAGTCAATCTAGAAACAATATGACGGTGTGAGATAAAAACAAATACGGTTCACCGGTTCACAATAAACATTTTTTAATAATGATCCATTAAAATTTTAAACTTTTTGAAGCTCAAGACTCATAAGTTAAGGCCTTATTTTGCATAACCCTTCTCTAATTAGCTTAATATAGGCATAAAGTTTCAATTCTTTTCGTTAAATAGCAAATGTGGGATTCCATTTCTACGCCCAAAGTCACATTTTCAATGGGCTTTAAACCATAATATTTGATCGTTTATGTGTACGTAATGAAAAACAATATAGTTACTACACATAATACGATATCTTTCACTAATCAAGATAAAAAATTGTCTAAAAAAATGTAAGAAAAACATTGAAGAAAATTTGCGAATACTGTAACCAATCTGGAAAACAATCCGACGGTGTGAGATAAAGAGGGATACGGTTCATCGGTTCACAATAAACTTTTTTGAATAATGATTCATTAAAATTTTAAACTTTTTGAAAGTTTAAGGCCCATAAGCTAAGGCCTTATATGCATAATCCTTCCCCAAGTAGCTTAATGTAGATATGCATTCTCAATTCTTTTTACTAAATATCCTTCTCCAAGTAGCTTAATATAGATATATATTCTCAATTCTTTTTACTAAATAACCAATATGGGATTCCCTTTCTATGTCCAAAGTCGCATTTTCAATGACTCTTAAAAAAGAATAAAATGTCAACTTTTTTTTAGGTAAAGATAAAAAAAATTATAAATTGAATGTTCTTTTTCTACATTATTTTAGGTAAAATTTAATTTATTTCAATTATTTAATTAAAACCGATTTGATGACTTTGAACCGTTAGCTTTTTCAGTTCAATGACGTGTCCGGTTTTCTGAACATTTGCGAATATTGGAGTCAATCCGGAAAACAATCATATCACCGTCGGACTACTTTTCGGATTTGTTCCAATATTCACCAATGTTCAAAAAACCAGACCTATTATCGAACTGGAAAAGCTAAAAATTCAAGGTTCAATAGGTCGAATCAAGTCGAACCGATTTTAATTAAAAATTTAAAAAATAAATGGTAAAATTTATAAGATTGTCAAATAATTAACAAAACTCCATAATGAAAGGGCAATAAAGTGGCTTTTGAGTATTATAATTGAATTCCCATATGGATTTGTCACTAAATAATGTTGAATGTTATTCCTTTTTTAAGAGTCATTGAAAATGTAACTTTCGGCATACAAAGGGAATCTCACATTGGTTATTTAGTGAAAAGAATTGAGGATGTATGCCTATATTAAGCTACTTAGAGAAGGGTTATGCATAATAGGGACTTAGCTTATGAACCTTGAGCTTCCAAAAAGTTTAAAATTTTAATGGATTATTATTACTGAAAAACGGTGATTTGTATCCAGGTTGGCCAGTTCACAGTCGAATCGGCGGTTTTCCCTGATTTGCTGTCTAGAGAAAATACGGGGTTTTTCCCAGTTTGCGGTCTAGTTTTGAAAATATGGTTTTCAACACAGTGATATGAAGTCAAGCTAAGTCCGCTTAACTCAACCAAAACATATTCCAGTTCGCAAAGGAACAAGTATGGCTCTTTTATGAGCCCCTTTTTCCATTCTTTTTTTTTTTTGGGAGAAGTATCTCAACTTGAAAATCCAAGCCTGGCGTACAGTTGCATTGATTATTTGAAAACGAATACAAAGAAATGAGGGGAACTTATGTGCCTTACCTCCAAAATCAATACACTTAGCAAGAGCAATGCAATGCAATGCATAAATTCTGATATCACTAAGGATGATGCATGACTTAGCAAGAACAACATAGTATCCTAACTATAGCGTATACAAGGCATATGTATTCTATCTTGTCTAAGTAGGCCCGGTAGAATCTTGAATTCGCATGGCTCTTGAACCTCACCCGTACCTTGAGTCCGATATCCCACTGTATGTTGAAACCTCAGATCAACAGATGCATTAAATTTACAAATCCTTTTCAATTTGTAAACGATTTTTCAATTTGTAAGCGATCTCTCCATTTTTTAGTGAAAATTTGCATAGCAATAAGGGAGTCCATTTCAACCACAATTTTGGTAAATCCCTTCTCCAAGCATTTTTTTTGGCCAATCTTCATAGCTTTTAGTTCTGCTATCAGAATAGAGCTTTTGCCAAAAAAGTCATAATAGCCTAACATCATTCTCCAATCCTCATCTCTAAGAACTCTGCCCCTCGTTGCTAATCCATCTTTCATAAGAGCCCCATCTGTATTGAGTTTCAACCAATTGGGTTCTGGTTTCTGCTAATAGAAAATTCTACAACTGTGTTTAACCATTGATCTGTGAGGAGCATTAATCCATATGAGTTTATAAAAAAAGCTAAGTGATCTGATAAATGATCCACATATGACTGACCTTTATAATTTTCATGTTTAACTCTATTTTTAGCCCACCAAAGAAACCAAAGTGTTAGCAAAAGAATCACCATAGACATATGAGAAGCCCTCTTTCTAATATTAATAACCTAAAACATACAAAGTTAGGCCGGAGTGCTATGAACGCCATACTTTTTGAAAAAATGGGACCAAACTGCTCTAGCCATCCTACACATGATGAAAACATGTTCAATAGTAGGGTTGGGCAACGGTCGGGTCGGGTCGGGTCGGGTCGGGTTTAGGCCCAAGCATAACCCGACCCGACATCTAATCGGGTTGGAGGTTGGGGAACCGAGCTGACCCTGCTCGGTTCTGAAACCCGAGTCAACCCGACTCAACTCGGATTGAGTCGGGTTGACTCGAGTTGGAGGGTTGAGCTGGCCCAAAAAACCAACAAGCCCAATTAGTTTTCTACTTTTTTTTTTTAAAGAATCAAGGCCCATATTCGTTAAATAGGCCCACGTGTTGCCAAAAAAAAAACTTTCAGCCCATTTTTAACCTAATTTTGTTACGTTTCTTTTTTCATGCATTTGTTTTGAGTTGTGACTCTAATTCACAAAGATAGAATCAAAGAGGAGAGCTGTCAAAAAATAATCAAAGAGGAGAACAAGCAATGAGAAGCCTGACAAGGACGACGGCAGGAGCGCGAGATGGATGGCGACGGCGGCGGTGTGACATGGGCTTGGAGTCGATGGCTAGAGGGGATTTGGGAGCTCCGGCAATGGCGGCGAGTCGTGGCGGCGGCAGCGAATTTTAGAAGAAGAAGGTGAATCGGCAATGGAGGAGAAGAAGGTAAATCAACAATGGGATTGGGGTTTACTCTTTATTGAAATTGAAATTTTAAAGAGTTATTCTAGTTGTGAAGATTTTGAATAGATGTGTTAATCTGAGATTTATGACTTTGTGCAATTGTGAAACTAGCAATATGGAATCTGAAATCGCGTTTCTTGCCATTTGTTTGAACAATTTGAGTTCTATTATGAAATCTAAAACTAAAAATCAGAAAAGTTTTGGTGCAGAAAAAAAGTTAAACAGCCGGTTAATCGGATTTCGTCGGGTTGGATATTCCAACCCGCCAACCGACCTGAATTGAGTCGGGTTCACCATATATAAACCGTAGCCGACCTGTTTTTACTCAAAAACCGACCCGACCCTATTCGGGTCTGTAGGGTCAGGTGAGTCGAGTTTTCGGAAAAACGCCCAGCCCTATTCAATAGTCTCCTCTCCCTCACCAGAACATCTACAAATAGATGGGAGCTGGATGTGAAATCTTTTCTTCATAACATCATCTGTAGAAACCCATCTATTCCACAATTTCCAGCAAAGAATGCCACTTTTGGAGGAAGTAGAGAATTCCAAAGCCTCATCATAGATAACATTCTGCTTTTCTTTGGCTTAATCAACTCGTAGCAGCTACTGGTGAATTTGCCATTGCTAAATAACTCCCAAACAATCTAATCTTCCCCTAAAAAAATGGGGATATTAGTAATCTCCTCTACAAAAATTGAGGTAAAGTAGCTACTAGCAGCTGTGCATTCCACATTTGACCCTCAAAGAAATCACAAACTCTGCTATTGGTCTGTAAAGGTGGGATAAAATTCTGCAGATTCATTTTTTTCTGACCAGTGGTCATTTCTGAAGTCAATAAGTCCAGCACCCCAACACCCATTTAATATGAGGTTCCACAATATTCATGACCTTTAGAGTCTTTTCCATAAAGAGAATCTGTCTGTTTTGGTTGCATCAATAAACCATGAACTCTTTTACAACATTTGTCTTTAAGAACACAAGCTCATAAGGATTTTTGAGCTCTAAACATCCACCACTGTTTATAGTCAAAGGCTTCAATTATAATAGAAATATTTTTAATCACAATACCTCCTTCGTTGAGAGGAAAACAAATAGTATCCTATGAAGCCCAATGTATATGTTTAGCTTTGGAAGAATCACCCCAGATAAAAGCATTAAACATTCTTCCAAGTTTAGTAAGCACTATTTTAGGAGGTTGTAGCACTTGAATTAAATGCATGGGCATTCAGTTTAAAACAGGTTTCAGTAATGTGAGCCTACCCCCAGTAGAAATATATTTAAACTCCTAGCCTATAATATTCTACCAATTTTTTTCCAGTAAATCAGCATACAAAATCACTTTCTTCTTACGGCCAAAAAAAAAAAAAGTATGCCCAAGTAAATAATAGGTAAAGTATGGTGGGTGAAATCTGTATTATCATAGACAACCTTTTGATGAGACTCTTTGATGGTAGTAAATGATGTTTTGTTGACATTGAGAAGCTGCCCAGTCGCTAAACTATAATCCTCTAATAAATTCTTTAACAGAATCAAAGATCTTTTCATCCCATTGACAAATACCATGGTGTCATCTGCAAAAGCCGAGTGTGCAATAGGAATTAAACCACCATGCTGATAGTACATAAAGGGGTTATTAGCAAAAAGCTTTTCTATTTCTCTAGTTAAGCATTCTGCCAATAAAATGAACAAGGATGGGGAGATTTGATCTCTTTGTCTTAGCCCCCTAGAAGAATGAAAGAACCTAAAGAGGCATCCATTGACAAGGATAGAGAAGTGACAACCAGAGATGCATCCGCAAACTTTATCCACCCATTGATCATTGAACCCAAATTTGTACAAAATGTCAATAAGCACCTTCTATTCCACTCTATCATAGGCTTTAGCCATATCTAGTTTCACCAACACATTTCTAACCTTGACTTTCCTGCCCAGTTGTTGAATTAATTCTTGAGCAAGTAGAGCATTTTCCATAATAGTCCTTCCAAGAGTGAACCCACTTTTGTTAACTGAAATAAGTTTAGGCAGAACTTTATTTAATCTGCAAGTCAAAGTGTTAGTGAGGATCTTACTCAAAATTGTACAAAGGTTGATGGGTCTATAGTCCTTCCATGTATTAGCTTGGAGCTTTTTGGAAATAAGTTCAATGGAAGTAGTTGTGATCCCAGGATGAAAAAAAATCTTTCACTACTTCCACTAAATCCATCTTAATAATACTAGCTAATCTACCTATGCATTACACGAGAAACACATATACATCTCTAAAACAAACAATTAATTAAAAGATAAAAAATAAAAGAAAAATATATGCAGCTACTTTCAAAATTGATATTCTATGTTAATTAATTGATTGCTGGCCAATATATATGTGCAATCTATATATAGAGCTGCTCGTATACTTACCCGATTATGCTGTCTGAAGGTTCATTTGATTATTCAAATATAAAAGGAAATAGATAATTATGAATTTGATTGCTGCACTTCTCCAGTTAAACGCAATGAAATAAATAATTAAGAATTTGATTGATACAGTTACCTGGTTTAAACGAAATCTAAAGCATCTCGAAATGCCAAATGTTCGGCCTCGACAACTGGGAAATGATTAAAAATTACTATACAAAATTAAAAGAGGTAATAAACAAAATTTTGAAATTTTGAAAAAAAATTAAGATGAGCAGATAAATACATTATTAAAAATTACTATGCAAATACTATTAAGGTGAACAAAAAAAGAGGAAAAAAGAAAAATAAATGAGATATTAGTGACATCAACTTGACAGTATCACGATATCATATTTCCAATTTCTTTAGGGTGCCAGTTTTAGGCAGGAAAAATTAACACACTACTTAGTATTATACATATATAGATTTCTATTAGGTGAACAAAAAAAGAGAAAAAAAGAAAAATAAACGAAAATAATTACAGAAAAATAAATAAGACATTAGCGACATCAACTTGACATCATCATGACATCAGATTTCCAATTTCTTTAGAGTGCCAGTTTTAGGCGGGAAAAATTAACCCACCACTTAGTTAGTATTATAAATATATAGATTACTATTAGGGTGGACAAAAAAATAGGAAAACGATCTAAAATAAATGAAAATAAAAACAGAAAAATAAATGAGACCTTAACGACATCAACTTGACATCATCATGACATCATATTTCCAATTTCTTTAGGGTGCCAATTTTAGACAGGAAAAATTAACCCACCACTTAATTAGTATTATAAATATATAGATATAGATTCCGATATGCTTGATAAAACAAGCTTGAAAAGCCATAATACAGCTACCATATCTTTATCTACAGAGAAAACCACTTCTTTGATCTCCCTTTCATCAGGTAAACCATTCAACATCAAATTATCTTCTTCAGTGATAAGGCTAGGAATATTATCCAAAAAAGTTCTAGTGATGTTAGGATGGTCAGAGGTCAACAGTTTCTAAACAAATTCAACAGCAGAGTTTGGCTATTTCCTCCTGCTCTGTTAACTCATTTTTTCCATTCTTTTTACACTCATGTTCCAGCTATTTAGAAATATCAAAAACAAGACCATGACATCTTTAAAAAAAAAGAAAAAGAAAAAAAAAACAGATTCAATCAAGTTGACCTAAAAAAGGTTGATGATTTCGTAAACTGAAAATGGTCTACAGAATAATATCTTGTGGTGATATTTTTTTAGTTTCATAAAATGGTGGTTAGGTATGAGATTTTTCTAAATCAAATTGTAATATATTTTTTTTCTTTTTTTTGGTTTATCAAATTCGATATTCTAAAAAATAAGATCAGTCATCGAACCAGAAAAGACGATAAATGAAGGGTCGAAAAGGTTGAATTGAGTCGAATTAAAGTCAAAACGATTTTAATTAAATAATTGAAAATGAATTAATTTTTACCTAAAATAGTGTGGAAAAAGAACATTCGAGTTTATAATTTTTCTTATTTTTACCGTTTTATAACATATTTTGACTAGTTTAAGCGACTTTTTATTATTTATTGGACCAGTTTTTGGATAAATAATTTTTGGAGTAAACCGGACTAATTTCGAGCCAATTCCTAATTTCTGCAATCGAAGCGGCCATGACAGTTCAGTTCTTTAAATAGTGATTAGATTATATTAACATATTAAACTATTTAGTTGGTACGTGTATATGAAGAAAAATTAGATATCATTAATACATATTAGAAAAGTTAAAAAAATGAAATAGGGCAATAGATCACGAGTGCATTTTGTAGAAAAAGTTGGTGTTCACTCATAGACAATTTTATATAGATATTTTGATGGTTACAAATTGAAAAGGTCTCAATTATGATCTGTGTTAAAGATGACCAAACAACTAATTCTACTATAAATATTATAATATATATATTATTCTTATCATTTATTCAAGTTATGTTTATACATTGGATATAATATATTTTCCCGTGCGTTATACATTGGTAGCCTAATATATACTCCAAAAATTCACCCGTGCAGCCTAATACAAATTTCAAAAATTTTCTTCAATGTTTTTCCATAGATTTTTTGGGTAGACCATTTTTTATATTTATTAATGAAAGATATCATATTACAGATAGCATCTATATTGTTTTTCTTTATGCACACGTAAATAATCGAATATTATAGTTTAAATCTTTTTTACACAATCTTGTTTAATCCTCTTGAACTATTTATATTATCTAGTTATTATTAAACGCACGGACGAATATCTAGTTATTATTAATGTAATGAAAAATATAGAAAAAATATTTATTTATTATTTTTTAAAAATTTTAGCTTTCTTTTTATATTGTTACAAATAGATTATAGGCGACGGGAATTGAACTATTAACCAAGAGTTTGAAAATGAATAAAGGTGCCATCAGATCAAATGGGTCTTGGAAGAAAAAAAATTTTATTTGATTTTTGCAAATTCAACTTTGTAAGAGCAAGATTAATGTAGGGTGGAAAAACCCAAATTTGGATTTTTTCACCCCATAAAATCAAATTATGTATCAAAGTTGAGGGGGAAAAAGTTAGTTTGGGGGGAAACCTAAAGGAGGGGCCAAATTTGGAAATAGGTTTTTTCCTCTTAATTTTTTCCCCTTGGCTTTTTTCCCTCAACATTAATCATGCTCTAAATGTGGCAAATATGGATACATTTCACTATTTGGTGAATATAATTTTATTTAATGAATGAAAGACATCAAGTTAAACCGTATGTGATATTTTATTAATATTTCTATGAAAAGAACGTCCTCCCATACATGGAAAGGATGTTCCAAGGTGGCGCTTATTTGGCAATCCATTGAGGAGAACACAACCAAAAATCCTATTTGATGCAAGCAAAATCTCTGGCCCGCCATTTAAAATTTAATCCCACAAACCCCCCAACCCAAAATCAGTGAGACCATTCCCCAACCTCTCTCTTTCCCTAAATTTGTGAATGTGAAACTGGAACTCTCACTACTCGAATGTGAATTCGATGCCTTCTTTTTCCTGGAACCTTCGGCGGCTGCTAAATTACTGGTGGTTTTAGCCTTGGACCGCTTAGACTTCTGGCAACCACCACTGACGGGCATGTTGTGGAGGACCCCACCTCTAGTCCAGTACCTACGGCAGCTCTTGTAGAAGTGGCGAGGCTGAGAAAGATTGTAATTATTGTAGTAATAGAACTTGGTGTTGGGCGAATCAGACCGGGGACACTTCAGAACTTGGTGGTTTGGGTGGCGTTGCAGCCGGAGCCTCATGTCTCCGCCACCGCTGAAAAATCGGCCACCACCTCATCCCCTCCTATGCCGGCACCACCGCCACTTCCACATCCTATTGCAAGCATCTCTTGCATTATTTTGCTAATTGTAAGTAATCCCCTAAATCTTTGGATTAACAAAGAGAACGCAGACTTCCCCGTGGGTTTCCAGTGAAACCGGCTAGCATTTGTCGACGGTGAAAGCTCAGTTGAAGAGTTTGGGTTGCAGAGTCTGAAAAATATCCCCAAACAAATCTTCCAAACCAAGTATTCTTCCTATACAATTTTAAATTTTAAATGGTGGGATTAGAGATTATGCTTGGATCAGATAGGATTTTTTACTGTGTTCTCCTCAATGGATTGCCAAATCAACTTCACCTTGGAACGTCCTCTCCATGTAGGGGAGGATGTTCTTTTCATAAAAATATTTGGTATTTTATATTCTATTATGACTTAAATTTTGTTTTCTATGTTCCTGCCATAATTGGAAGTCGATTGTCACTCTAGATGAAAAGCATCATCATTCAATTGACAAAAAGATATGATGGTGAAAGAAGTCGATTGTCACTTTAGAGGAATAGCATCGTCATTCAATTAACAAAAGATAAGGTGGTGAAAATTAAAAAAATAAAAATGAGAGGAGGTAATTTCTATTTTTTTTTAAGTACAATAATAATAATACATATATTAAAGAAAAAACAATGCACCAAATAAAACAGTAACAAACACCTAATAGGGGGCTACAAACTGTGGACAAACCCCATATATAGAGAGAGTCCAAGGCGAGGGCGGAAACTTTAACCGCTAACCAAACAGATTATTTTGAATGTAATTAATTTGGTCAAATTTTATTTGAAATAGTAAATCAAAACCAATTTATCAGTTGACTCATTTTCTGCTGCCTGGCAAGTGACTTCGCCACCCATGGCAGCGACCCTGCGGGTAGAACCGGACGATGACAGCTCCAACCCCTCCGCCACCGTGAATTCGTCGGCGGTGCAGTTTGGGACGGCGGAGGCACTCGATTACGTGCGAAAGCTGACGGATGTGGGAGCGATGACTCGTCTCCTTCATGAATGTATAGCCTACCAGCGAGCCCTAGATCTCGAGCTCGAGACGATTCTCTCACAACGCTCAGATTTGGATCGCCAGCTCTCAGGCCTCCACAAATCTGCCGAGGTTCTTGAAATTGTCAAGGCCGATTCTGCCTATATGCTCTCCAATGTAGGCTCCACTTCCTCCCTCGCCGATCAGGTCTCCGCCAAGGTGCGCCACCTCGATGTCGCCCAGTCTCGTGTCAATGACACTCTTTTGCGCATTGATGCCATCGTCGACCGATCCAATTGTCTTGAAGGTGTTCATAAGTCACTCCTCGCTGAGGATTTTGAGTCCGCTGCTTCCTATATACAGACATTCCTCCAGATTGACGCCAAGTTTAAGGATTCGTCCGCCTCTGATCAACGGGAACAACTCCTGTCCTACAAGAAGCAATTGGAAGGAATAGCGAAGAAGAGGCTCTCCGCTGCGGTAGACCAGCGGGATCATCCCACCATTCTCCGCTTCATCAAGCTTTATACTCCCCTTGGCCTTGAAGAGGAAGGATTGCAGCTGTATGTCAATTACTTGAAAAAGGTTATTTCCATGAGATCCCGGGTTGAATTTGAGCAATTAGTAGAATTGATGGAGCAATCAACCAACATCAATAGTAATCAGGTAAACTTTGTGGCTTGTTTGACGAATTTGTTCAAAGACATTGTCCTGGCTATTGAAGATAATAATGAGATTTTGAGGAATTTATGCGGTGAGGATGGCATTGTTTATGGCATTTGTGAGCTTCATGAGGAGTGTGATTCACGGGGATCTATCATTTTAAAGAAATACATGGAGTACAGGAAGCTATCAAAAATAACTTCCGAGATTAATTCATATAAGAGCAACTTGCTTTCTGCTGGGGCAGAAGGGCCTGACCCCAGAGAGGTTGAGTTATACTTGGAAGAGATTCTGTCTTTGACTCAGCTTGGTGAGGATTACACTGAGTACATGGTATCCAAAATTAGGGCCTTGACATCTGTGGACCCGGAATTGGGGCCCCGAGCAACTAAGGCTTTTAGAAGTGGAAACTTCAGTAAGGTTGCTCAGGACGTTACTGGTTACTATGTTATTTTGGAAGGGTATTTTATGGTGGAAAATGTGAGGAAAGCTATCAAAATAGATGAGCATGTGCCTGATAGTCTCACGACATCCATGGTAGATGACGTGTTTTATGTGCTTCAGAGTTGCTGTAGGAGGGCAATTTCGACTTCAAATATTAGCTCTGTGATTGCTGTGCTGAGCAATGCCACAAGCTTATTGGGAGGTGAATATAGTGAGGCACTGCAACAACAGATGAGGGAGCCAAATCTAGGAGCAAAGCTATTTTTGGGAGGTGTTGGGGTGCAGAAGACCGGAACTGAGATTGCCACAGCTTTGAACAACATGGATGTTAGTAGTGAGTATGTCCTGAAACTGCGTCATGAGATCGAAGAACAATGTGCGGAAGTAAGTGCTAACTTTACATGCCACTCTATTATGTTCTATTTAGTTTCAAATACCTGGCTGGTTTGCTTCAATATTTTAATGTTATTTATAGGTTGGAAAGGGAAAAGGTGATTAGAAAAATGAACTAGCAGTTAAATATTGATTTTAGTCCATTTAGTTTTAATTAAACATTGTGCTGTCTAAATGTTGAAGGTTCCGGTTCAAATTGAAATATCTTTTCAATTGAACTTATATATATATATATATATATATATAATTATCTTTACTGGAGCACTTTTTTGTAATTTATTATCTGTAAGTTTACACTTCTGGGGGTTTGGCTAAATCTCAAAGATAGGTATGTTCAAGCATCTAAATTAAAATATGTTTGTAATCACATATTGTAACCAACTCTAATATATGTATTGGGTTTACTTATATTGTGTTTGTTGTCATGTTGTTTCTTTGTTTTGGCATGTGACAATGAGTCAAAGTCCCTTAAAATTGCATTTTTCTTGTATCAGGTATTCCCCATGCCAGCGGACAGAGAGAGGGTTAAACTGTGCTTATCTGAACTGAATGAAATGAGCAACAGTTTCAAGAAAGTACTAGGTGTTGGAATGGAACAACTTGTGGCCACCGTGACACCCAGAATTCGACCAGTATTAGATAATGTGGCAACCATCAGCTATGAACTATCTGAAGCAGACTATGCAGAGAATGAGTTGAATGATTCCTGGGTTCAAAGGCTTCTCCATGCTGTTGAGACCAATGTGGCATGGCTTCAACCGCTGATGACAGCCAACAATTATGACTCATTTCTGCACCTTGTGATTGACTTTATCGTAAAAAGGCTTGAAGTTATCATGATGCAAAAGCGATTCAATCAACTTGGAGGTCTTCAGCTTGACAGAGATGCAAGAACACTGGTTAGCCATTTCTCCAGTATGACCCAAAGGACAGTTAGAGACAAATTTGCCCGTCTCACCCAGATGGCCACAATCCTAAACTTAGAAAAGGTCTCTGAAATTTTAGATTTCTGGGGAGAGAACTCAGGGCCCATGACTTGGAGACTAACTCCGGCTGAGGTCAGAAGAGTATTGGGTCTAAGAGTTGATTTTAGACCAGAAGCAATAGCTTCTCTTAAATTGTAGGCTGGTTTATTAATCGAATATCAATAGGTTTGATCTTTTTTTATTTTTTCTTTTCTCTTGTTTGCTCGTGCATTTTTTCAGTTTAATTTTAAACAAGAGGTGATATCAAAATACCAGATATGTATCTTTCATGAATTGGCTTGTTTGTATTCATTTGGAAATAGAATAATGAACTGTTTACTGATTCTCTTTGTTTCTATAAGATTTTTAGTTCTTGTAAGTGAAGATTTTGATGTGTTAAAGTTTCGCTTAAGTGTATGACCTGCAAGTCATTTATTTATTTCCATAATTGTACAAACAACAGATGGAGAAAAATCATGATTTTCTGCTCAGTATTCTGACAATTGTTTCTCTGTGATGAAAATATGCTGCTTCAATGCATCTGTAAGGAAACATTGGATTGATTGCAAAAGCAGCTCTCATTTTGCTAGAAATAGTAGAAGCCAGAAGGTATTCAACTTTGCACTTAATAGTTTTGTTCTTATGTGATCACTGCCTTATATGTAATTTTTGTTTCCTCTGTTCAGCCATGCTAACTTTTCTTGACCATGAAAAATTTTCTTCTATTTTCTCTGGAAGGGACCTCAAACTTGATGGTGCAGTATTGGCTAGTTGGTAGCATATTACAGCTCAGTTATGTTATATTTTCGTAATCCTTCCTATCCGCAGCTCAAAGTGATGCATATGTCTGGGTATGAAGTTACAGGTAAATTCTCTCTTCCATTTCCTAATTATTTTAAGTTCTGCTGCTGAGATGATAATTGATTGCCTTTTTGTATGGAAGAATCATGCTTTAAGAAGCTATATAATCTTCATTGAAATTCATTGTTCATCAAACAACCTTGATATGCCTGCCTTTTTTTCTTCACAGAATTGCTGCATCAAAGCATGGGTAAATGCTGAAAGGTTACTTAGAAAGGTTAGTGCTCTAGCCTTATTCCAACCTTCTAATTTCCTTCTCACTTTCATTCACAGTATGTGGCGGTATTTTTTTTTATTTGTTTGTTTATTTATTTATTATTATTTTTTTGGGGGGTGGGTGTGTTAAAGAGGAATCATGGATGACCTTCTACTGATAGAATGCCTTTATGAAGTTTCACTTACAAGGAAATTTTAAAACAAAAGTGACTTCTGTAAAGCAAAATCAATATGTAGTGGCCGATCTAAGATTTATTTCTCCAACAGATTGCAATGAGTAGGGATCTGAAGCAGGCATTATCTTAAGTCTAAATAAATCTAGCTTTGACTTGAAGACTGTTTAATGAACTGAACCTGCTCTTTACGTTCTATTTTCGATGTGAAATTTCATATATACAGAGCGTGTAGAGACAGACAGTCATCCAGAGAATGTCTGTTTTATCTCATTCACATGGTCAGTCTCCTTGCTGATATCTCCCAGTCAGTTTCATCATTTTCTTCATCTATGAAATGTAACAGTCAATTAAGTCAGATCTTGCACTGATTCCTTCAATCTCTCAGTCTCTTGGAAGGTTGTCTTCATCATGGCTCAGCAGCCTTGAGAATGTTACTGCTTTTGGCAAAGATGATGGTAGCATGATAATTGGTCAGGATAGTATTGGATGAGAAAAGCTGGGGAGGCCGAGTAAGAGATAACATTGTGGCCACAGTGGGAGATGGTGTCATGGTGATACTGATACAATCTTTTAAGTTTTCTGGTCATGAAGGATTCAAGAATTGACTAGATTTTGGGAGTTTATGTAAAGATTCCTTGGCAATGACTAAGATGGTTGTACTAGAGTCGACACTGGTGAAAGTTAGTCGCCAGGGGTCCTGATGGGGGCGGCAGTTGTGGTGGAGGAAGGGTGATGTTAGATGGCACTTCCGACAAGGCTTCTTGCGCATAGAAGGTTAGGGGCCATAAGTCCTGCATTTCTAGTGAAGGAAACAGAGCTCAGGCAGCAGCAGTGGTGACATTAAGATTTTTGGTGGTAATGAAAGAGTTCAGCTGGCGGTTGGCAAGGAGATTGACAGCCTCGCACAGCTGCCATCTCGAATTTCTTTGATAGTTGTTGATATCTCCTCTATGTACGTCTCTCACTGTAAAGGCTTACTTTTCAATACCTAATTGCAAGAAAGTCTTCATAATTCGTGTTGATTTCATCACTTTTGTACATCATCTTGTAATTAAGTCATCCAGGGCATGCCTAGGGTATTTGTATAGTTACATCTTTTGATAAAAACAAATTACATTTACTGATTAAAGAAAAAAGTCTTCCCAATTTGTGGAGTGTGCCATCTTCAATGGAATAACATATAAATATGCACAATATAAGCTCCAAAGAATCATATCAAGATATATATGGAATTGTACATGCTTACCAAAGATAGGATTTCATACATAGACATTTGTGGGGACTGTATTTTTTGTAAATCTAAGTCAGAATTGGTGAAATATTTTTTCTTTCAGTGCACATTCACCTTGACCACGTGGAGACACATCAGAGTTTGGTTGGGTATTACTAGATCAATGCCTACCATTGTCAGTGCCTTAAAATGGATGAAGAAAGAAGCATAAGGTACATCTTGGTCAAGCAAAGTTAAGGGTGTTGCACTTACTAGCACGGGCTATTATATTTGAATAGCCTGAAACAAGAAAATTTTTGAAGACATTGAGCCGACCTTGGACTCCATTGTTCACCAGATAAAACACATGTATACAAAGTAATGTTTACCTTCTATGATCTATCCTCATATTTTAATTCAGTGCGAAATCAGTGACGGACGTAGTTCTATAGCAATGTAATATATGTTTGCCATTTGAATAGTAGTATCCAGCCAGCAGAGACAAACAAACAAATAGAAAAACTAAAAAGCATGGAAATCCCTCGACAACATGACCCCGTACTTTGTACGAGTAACAAGAAACACTAATACACGTTAGTAACCTGATCCCGGCTATCAGCAATAATTACTACATGCGACAGTGTGTTCCTTAAAAACAGGAAAGCAATATCATCAAGGTAGTTGATGGAAAACAATGGCGTTAGACTTCGGCTGTGCCTTCAGTGAATTTTGGATCTTCACATCTATACTTACCATCGGGTCCGATTCCAAAACCTCTAGGATCTGCAAACACGTTTTCTAGAAGCTGGCTGCGTGGTGGGACGGGGCTTTTATCTGCAAACTCAACAGCATCTTCAACTAGTTCATCAATCTTCTTCTCTATGGCTTTTAGCTCCGCTTCACTTCCCAAATTGTTTTCAAACATGTATTTCTTCAATGCAGTAATGGGATCTCTTGTGGCATAGCTAGCCTTCTCAGCTGCCAAATTAAACAAAATGCATTAAGAGGTGGAATACATAGAGGGGTTAAGCAAGAAAAAAGTGCAAACCAAATACGATAATTCTAGGGAGACACGTTTATCTGATATGGAAATGTGACATGCTTAGTTGTCAATAATGTATTAGATGATTGTGGGCCTTCAAATCCACCACATAAATTGTTAGTTATTCACATCTCATAAACATATCTCCCTAGAATTACTCAATCAAATAATAGAAGCATCACTTATATATTCAGCTCCAGAAAATCCCATACAGCCCCTGATCCCTATTTATTTTTTGATATAGTTGCAGTTATTAATGTAAAAAAAGGTATGCACGTGATAAATTGGTAAAGCCATTTCTTGCATTCCATAGGCATGTTCCATTAGTTAGCATGTTCAGCTAAATTAACTAGTTTTAACACTAGTAGTTTTTAATCAGTCAAATTTAAAAAATAACTGTTTTGATGAAAACTATCTCATCAAGATGATAAGTGAATTAGAAGTAAAATGCCCAGAATTATTGAACTGTTTCACGCAATTCGCTCACAAGCTGAATTTTCTTAACCCAAATCATAATACCAGCAACCTGTGCATGCAATGGCTAACAAACTAATATTCTTATTGAAATTAGAAGATGACATTGAGTCCACGAACTCTGGCACATCGGCAAGTATGATATAGAAAAAGAATGAATTTCCTTTAGCATAAGAGGACAATAGTACGAATACATGCATAAGACTGATAAAGTAAAACTGATTTTGAAATACTCACCAGGGTCACGGAGCTCGTCTGGATCAGCCAAAGAGTGCCCTCTAAACCTATAGGTCTCGCATTCAACCAAAGTCGGACCTTCACCTCTTCTAGCCCGGTCGATAGCCTCTTTAGCAACCTCCCTTACCTTCAAAACATCCATGCCATCAACGTGAACCCCAGGCATCCCAAATGCTGGCCCTTTTTTCCAAATTTCTGGATCAGAAGTGGCCCTTAAATGGGACATTCCAATAGCCCACAAGTTGTTCTCAACAACAAACACAACGGGCAGCTTCCACAATGCAGCCATGTTCAGGCACTCGAAGAACTGGCCATTGTTACAAGTCCCATCTCCAAAAAATGCTAAAGTCACCTCATCACAATCCTCTTTCAAAACCTCCCTCTTGTATTTGGAGGTGAAGGCAGCACCAGTAGCAACGGGAATGCCTTCACCAATGAAAGCAAAACCACCAAGAACATTGTGCTCTTTAGAAAACATATGCATTGAGCCACCCTGGCCCCTACAGCAACCAGTGGTCTTGCCAAACAGCTCACTCATGACCTCACGAGCTGGTACCCCCTTGCTCAATGCATGGACATGGTCCCTGTAAGTGCTAACGACACAATCTTCCTTCTTCAAGAGCTTGATAAATCCAGTAGATACAGCTTCTTGACCATTATACAGATGGACAAATCCAAACATTTTGCCTCTGTAATACATTTGGGCACACATGTCCTCGAAGGCTCTTCCCAAATACATATCCTCAAACAATTCTAAACCCTCTTCTTTTGTAATAAGCTGCATGCAAAGACTGGTACAAATTATTTTATACATCTAAAAGAATTTTTAAGAACGCAGCCAGTTTTTCCCCGAACACGGAAAAACACTATAATGGAGGTGTAATAAGCTGAATAATTTTCGAAAGCCGTAAAAGTTTCCTACATACGGTTATCAATATTTAATTCCATACGGAAAATAAACCAAGTCATAAACTACTGAATTTCGCAACTAAAACACAGAAACATGGGTTATGAGTACTAAATAGGTGTGTTTGATGCCACAAAAAAAAAAGGGATGGAAAAGTACAATATATGAATTTCATGGAACACAATTCCCAACTTGAATTTTTGTTTATGGAAAACGGGCTAAAATATGCTTGAGAGGGTTGTACATAAAATTCCATCTCAACTTTCTTTCGTGTATCAAAAACACAAAGATGGGATTCTTTTCCATGAATGGGACATTTTACATGGAAAAAAATTGCAATAAAAGACAGACAAAAGTTAATGGGAGGGTTGGGAGGATTGAATACCATATTAGACACTGAGGAGTTGGATTTGAGCTTCTTCTCCTTGATAACATCGGAGGAGACGGCGACGACGGCAGTGGATCGGCGGTTCACAGACGAAATGGGTTTGCTAACAGAAAAGAGCTTCTGGTTAATGCGAGGCGTGGAACCTAGAAAAGAAGAGGGGTTAACGATTTTAGTGCAGGCATCAGAGTGTTCAGCAGATCTGGCGGCATTAACAGATAGAGGTTGGATGAATTGGGCTGTTGCAGAACAAGCCATTTCTCTTCAGAAAAACTCAAGAAATTGAAGGTGGGTTCTTTTGTAAAGTTTATGGAATCAAATCAGGCGGTAAGGGTATCAAGAAGTAGAGAGAACGAATGTAGAATGAACAGAAGAAGAAATAAAAAGGGATTGGGGGGCGGAGAAAGCAAAAATGGAAGGGGAAAGAGGTGTGGAAATAACCGTCAAGAGCGTTGGGTTACTTCGTCTATTGATGAGAGAAGTTTCGTTTCTTGTGACGATGAGAAAATGCGAGAGGAGGCCACCCGACCATTAACTTCATTCATTCTACCATTTTTTCAATTAGGTTAGTAATCTACCTTGCCACTATTTTTAGCACGGCCTGTAAGTAAAAATCTTCAAATTAAAATGCCTATCGAAATCGATAGACAACTCAAATGGGTCACTATTCTTTTTTTTTTTTTTTGTGTGTGGGGTTAAAAGTAACTATATTTCAACCTTACATTACAAGTGTAGAATAATTCTTAAAAATAGTAATTTATGAGAGGTTCATTATATATACCGCAAACAAACTATGCTAAGACTAATTAAGCGGAGGGTAAATTTCACAAAAGGCCCCTAATCTTTACAAAATATAGTAATTTTGTCTATAACCTTTTTTTAACCTTCAAAGTCCTTAACATTTCAAAAATTCTCACATATGGTCTCTATGAATGGAATCCATCTATTTTGACCGTAAAAAGGAAATTAAATAACCATTTTACTCCTCATATCAAATTTTGAATAAAATACAAAAAAAAAAATTCTTTTAAATAGAGAAAAATAATAACAAATCTCACCTCACCTTTCGCGGCTGACAGTATCTAACTCATAATTCAATTGTCACATATGATAAAATGACATATCACATGAAGTATTATATATACACTCAGACATCTTTCGTCATCCTACTCACTTGGCAAATCAAATTGTCCAATCAGAAGAATTATTTTGATTTTCGCATCTCGCAGTACAAGAAATAGATGGTGAAGGGGCGAGATGATTAAAGATCCAAGGAATGGAGGAGAGAAAATGGGTCTTTCACTATAGATAAATTTTGCCAAATAGGGTTGTGAGTTGGGTGGTGAGAGAGATAAGAATATATATTATTTTGCCTTCTGTTAAAAAATTATTTTATTTTTTTAATTTTTATTTAATGAGAAGGGTAAAAAAGTCATTTTATTTCATTTTAAGGGTCAAAACGGACGAATTCCATCCATAGGGACCTTTTGTTAGAATATTTGAAAGGTTAGGGACTCCAAAAGTTGAAAAAAAGGTCAAGGACTGAATTGTTACATTTTATAAAGGTTAGGGAACTTTTGTGAAATTCACCTTTAAGCTGATTTCATTGACAAGTACTCTCAATCCGGTTTGTATCACGTTTTACAACCTTCGGCCTATATGATTTCAATCTTCCTTCAATTAATAAACATCACATTTGTCTTCACATAGCAAAATTCAAATTTGTTCGTATTGTTTTTTTAGTCCACATTATAAAGTGCAGATTATATTCCAGTTTACGATGCATGACATAAAATAAAATATATATATGTCACTACTATATAAAAGGTAGAATCTTTGTAAAACATTTGGATTTCACATTTACCTTACATTTTTTCTTTAATTCTTATGTTGTTCATTACTTTTATTTCACCCCACATTAATTCACTGTATTATTACATTTAACATTATCATTAAAGCCATCAAATCAAACTAATATTATTTTTTCCTAATGTTCATCATACAATTTAATTTGGCATCGCTAAAGTCATCCAATCAAATTAATATTCTCCGAATTTCAAATTTCAAACTCCAATTCATTCAAACTAATATTTTATATGTTGCACGTGCTACAATTTACATGAATGCTCAAATATATAATTTTGGTTAAAATTTTTTAATCTAAGTAAAAAATAAACTAGAACTAATTTATTTTTGCATTTTTTTAATCATTAAAACTTTAAGGAAAAAATATGCATGACATGTATTAGTATTTACAATCGATCATTATATGTATATTTGATTTCATTTAAATTTCATAACCAAAGACAAATGAATGTTATAAAACAATTATTATATTTAATTTAATTTAATACTATTAAAAAGTTTGTAATTTACATGCCATTACACTACAATTAATCATTTTTATTTTATATAAATGCCCACCATATCAACCTTCACATCTCATCTCATCATGCATACCTCCACATCTCATCTTTTCATGCATACTTTATGTAATTTTTATCACTTTATGCAACTATGTGATATAAGTATGCCTTTTTGACTTAAGATTCATGATAAATAAGATTGCATTGTGAAATGGAAAGACATATACTTTTGTATTTAAATCTTGATTTATGTTTTAATATGTAAAATTCATGAACAAAGTTGGTAAAATATTAATTTATTTTCTATATTTTTTAATATCAATTTACATTTGTATTTTTTAATATCGATTTTTTTTTGGTTCTTTTTTTTTTTTTTACTCACATTTGGTTTTGAAATTAAAATTTTTATTAAAAATGATTTTAAACCTAGCTAACTAATAAATTACCTATTAGAATATTACAAGTTGCGTTATTTTACAAATATATTTAAAATGTTTCACATACTACAATATAGATTAATGCTCTCTTCATTTCTTTTATTTATTTATTTATTTGTGCTTTTTTTACTTTCACATAGTTTGGAAATTTCATCTAAATTTTTTATTAAAATGATATTAAACCTAGCTAACTAATAGGTTAGCTATTAGAATTTTACAAGTTGCCTAATTTTACAATTCTATTTAATATGTTTCACATGCTTCAATTTAGATTGATGTTCAAATATATAATTTTGATAAAAATTTTTTAATTTATATGAAAAATGAACTAGAGCTAATTTATTTTTTTATTTTTTTAATCATTAAAACATTAAAAAAATAATCATTACATGTATTATTATTTTTTTGCAATCAATCATTATGTGTTATATTGATTCCATTCAAGTTCCATAACCAAGACAAATGAATGTTATAAAACAATTTTTATATTTAATTTAATTTAATAATATTAAATACCCACCATATCAACCTTCACATCTCATATACTTCACCCACTATAAATTGATGATCAAAATTCAAATAAATCCAAGAATATTGAAATACAAATTTAACTTATATTTTTCCTTCAATTCAACACAATCTTAGTTTCAATCCATTCTCTAGAAAAATGGCTTTGTTTGCATCAACAGAAAAGGAAGGGCATCATTGTATGCTAATAAAAAAATTGAGTGCATTTGATCAAGAATTGAGCATCAAAGTTTCTGTCCTTCGTAAAAGTTGTATTGAAAATTATAAGAATGCAAACGGTCCCATGCAAGTTCAAAAATTGATTTTAATGGATGAAGAGGTAATATTTTTAATTGTTTATATTTTGAATAACTCTACTATTATCTTAGCTATTCTTTTTCATACTAATTCATTTCTTTTTATGCCTTTGTAGGCTAATAAAATCCAAGCCACATAATTTAGTGAGACAATCGAAATCTTTAGTGATACAATTTGGAAAGGGAATATTTACAAAATTAACTAAACATGAGGGCTCAAAATGATGTTCAATTTGCAAACCTTTTAATTCGGATTGGTAATGGAACAGAGCCAACAATAAAGGATGATTCCATTTCTTTACCGATGGATATAGTAATAGTAGGTGATGATGCATAATCTCAAGAGTTAAAACTCATCAATTCTGTTTTCCCAGATTTAGTGAAAAATGCATCTTCGTCTGAATATATGAAATGCGTGGGATTCTTTCAACAAAGAATGAATATATTGACTACCTTAATGATAAGTTAATTCAATTATTTCCTAGTGAAAGTAAAGAGTTTGTCCGTTTCGATGAAGCAATTGATGATACAGACAACTATAACCAATTGTCCAATTGTGCCCTTAAAAAACCTGGATCCCTCCAATGGACTTTGCAATGGAACAAGAATGGTATGTTGTGATTTTGAAACAAATGTCATTCATGCAGAAAAAACCTTCGGACAACATGCTGGGAAACAAGTCTATCTTCCCCGAATCCCACTGAGTCCTGCAAACGATGAAGGCTACACATTCAAGTTTAAGAGAAAACAATTTCCGATATGGCTTTGCTTTGCAATGACTATCAATACGATATAAGGACAAACTATACCTCATGTTGGAATATATATTCCAGAGCATGTTTTTCACATATGTTGCGCTTTCACGTGGAGTTTCAATGCAAAAAACAAAAGTGTTAGTCAAATCAGACAACAAAAGCAAGAAAAGTGTAATGTTGACAAAAAATATTGGGTATAAAGAAGTGCTTTCATAATAAAATTTTCTCACGATCAAATATATTTATTGTAACATACATGCGTTCCAATGACTAGTGTGTATATATATATATATATATATATATATATATATATAGCAATGGTAATACTATAATTGATCGTAGCAACCTTGTAATTGGTCGTTACACTTCTTCGCCAACCAAAAGTTAGTTGTTGGCATTTGGTCTGTAAAACCTGGCTGAGAAAAGTTTTAGCGACCAAGATAGGAGTTGGTTGTTGAATATCATACCTTTAGCAACCAAGATGTCGTCGTTATATATTCCGTCGTGCAACCAACTTTTATTTTCAGCGACCGAATATTTTGTCGTTATAGCTACGGGTTTGGTCGACAAAAAAAAAAAAAAAGGAATGATGCAACCAAATTTTGGTTAGTTCCCTTTTCTGCACCCAGTTAAGTGGTCGTAAAATATATTATAGGCAATCATATTATATTATCAACGACCATATTTATCGTTATGCTTTCGCATTTTTTGGTCGACGAAAGCCATTTAAAGCAACTAATTATTGGTCATATATTGTTTCAATAACCGTCATTTAATAATGATTTTTTCTTCAAAATTGATTTTATATCGTTTTCGTAGGTAATAATTTGGTTGCTATGAAGCTGTGACAGTAACTACATGGCAGTCGTAGCTTGTTATCTACTACGAAAAATCAACTAGAATCTCATTGTAAAAATGATACCGAGACAATGTTAAATAACTATAACAAACACGATTATGAGTAAAACTCAATTTCATTTTCCCAAAATCCGTGAAAGTATCCACTAAAATCAATAACATACCAATGTCAATACGATCGTCATTCTTAAACATAAAGTACTGGCATCTTGTAATGTTGGCATACTTAATAACAACTAGAAATTAACAGCAAGTCTTTCACCGTCATAGATCAACACACATCTCATCATTACCAAAAAGATTTGCCAAAATAAATTGGAGAATATCATACTTAATTGTCATCATTCGAACCATTAGATGGAGGAGTTTCACTCTCCACTGGACGAAGAACTTCTTCAAGGATGCGAC
Organism: Nyctanthes arbor-tristis; assembly: GCA_963692815.1. Lineage (NCBI taxonomy): Eukaryota > Viridiplantae > Streptophyta > Magnoliopsida > Lamiales > Oleaceae > Nyctanthes > Nyctanthes arbor-tristis. The sequence goes on from CAVNYN010269841.1 coordinate 126,859, forward strand.
TTATGAATGCCTTCAAAACATCTACTTGTGAACGAAGATATTTGGCCTCATCTCGCAAAGTAGCATTCTCTTCACCGGTGGTACAACTTTTCAATCTTGCCTTCTTTGATATTTTATCCTTCTTAAAATAGTTAAATCTATTCCCCAAAACCTGTGCACATATATCCGATTCCTTCAACTGCACAGTCTCTTCATTTGAATCCGGTTGAGAATCTTGATTGGAAGCTTGCAAATCACGCATTGTATTCTGTCAAGTCATAATATAAAGCATAAATTAACATGATATTTGAAAGATTTGTCATTGATTTTTTAGATAAAGTTCTTACATAACATGACTCTGCCTCTTCATTTGTCCACTGTCCATTTTTGCAATGCATTTCAGAGAAAAAACTTGATGTATCCTGATAGTTCTTGTGTTTCTGCATCCCTCTGTTTAAAATAAATAAATAAAAATTATTATTTATGTTACAAAATCAACATATAATACTTACCATCCGAAATGACGTACCATCTCATGTGCATGTGTAGCATAAGATTTTGAACCTTAAAGAGTCACCAAATTTTTTCTTTGCCCGGTTTTTTTTTTTTTTTTTTGGTTCACTTCAAACTTTTTCTACAGTCCAAGAACCACAACTCCAAGTAACTCAACATAAATAGAAAATTCTATAAATTTCTACAAACTGACATTTGACACGTAGACCGCGCATATATTTAAACATAAAGTCCAACAAAAAGTCGAACAGTATCTAAATTAGACATAGCCATCCTAAAGAAAATCCTCAAATAACAAAAAAAATCTAACCAAGAAAACCAACATCGTCCAATTCTTCAAAAAATAATTGCAAGCGCCACCACAATCAATAAGTGATGAATGCAAAATCATATAATTGTAAAACTAATTTGATCCACACATCTCAAAACCATTCGAAAAGCATAACAAACAATTTCCATTCTTTTTACTTGTTTGAATCTTTAATGAGAGACCTGAAAAAGGAACCCCGCCAAAAAAAAAAAAAAAACTTCTATAAAAATTAAGCTATTTAATTAATTTAATTAAAAAATTAAAAAATTTTGAAGCTTTTTACATTTACAAACAAAAATAAGTTGCTAAAAGACATGGACACATCAGATATGCAAAATGCCATAAAGCAATTGAAAGAATTAGAGATGGCCATTCAGGAACTTGCAGAAAATTTTGAAGCCATTTTTAAGAGTTTAGTTAAAACTAGAGTTGCTCTTCTTAATGTCCTTGGCCATTAGTATACTGAAACACAATAAGATCAATTTTGAACCTTCAACTCATGCTTGTTTATTGGTGTCTCTATTTGTCTAAATATATACCCATCTACTTTGCTTAACAACATTTTATCTCAACTAAGTTTACTATAATTTACTCTTAAGACTTGAAATTTCACACTAATAGTTTCTTTTGTGCAATGTGATATTTTATGCAGCACTTTTATTCCACATGTATCCTGTTTCTAAGTACAATAGCTTACAACTAACTGTATCATATGAACTTCACAAAATGGAAAATGTTATTGCCTCAACAGAGTTTGATCAGTCAATAGAATATGATAATGCAAAAGCTAGGAGCAACAATAAGATAGTGAAATGTAGCTGACAAGATGCTAGGTAAAAAATTGAGTACCACTTACCGGAAGCATGATAAGTCAATACAGGAAGATATCTCCAAACAAGAAACTAGCAGTGCCATTGCAAAACCAGAGTATCAAATATTAAGTTTAACTAAAAGTAGTAATTTCTTTAAACAGTAACATTCCTTGTGTAAGCAAAATAACAAAAGAAGCACTTAAAATCTTAGGTCTAACATCTAAAATGTTATAAACTAAAATTAGAGGAACATGAAGAATATTTTACCTTCTCATATAGAAACAATTTAGTGATGTCTCCTCCATCTCTATTAGCACTATTAACAAGTGTTTTGGTTCACTGCATTTAGCCATTTAGGAAAGAATAAACAAATTAACACCAATTTCTAAGGAACCACATGAAATTCATCCACAGCTCTCCAAAAAATTAGTATGCATAGTAATTTGTGGCATTAAATTAAAACTAAGAAAAAAATAGAGCTTAAAGAAAATCAGCAATAAAGGGCGATTCAAAACCCATAAATGAAATCCAAAAGATAACCCAAAAAAATGATATAATAACCTTATCAATGTACTTTGGTACTCCGGACAAGTGATCGTCTTCAATGATTTTCAGGTGGATAAGGCAAAGGAAATCATACTTTTGGCCAGCAAGTCTGATGCCAAGAACTACCACCCCGCTGCCACCTTTGCTCTACTGACTATGGTCCAAAGTCTGGCAGAATCCGCCACCAACATCCCAGTTTCCACCTCCCCTGTTCTCGCCATAGTCCACAACCCCCTCAACCCTCACTTGCCTCTGACTTACAAATTGCAAGGAAAAATTCCCTAGCCTGGTTCCTCGAGAAGCGAAAGGATAGGATTACGTCAAAGGCACCGTACCCGACGATCGCACCTCCAAAGCCGATGAAAACTGAAGAATGGCTAGGGTTGGCTCCTCAATTTCCAAAAAATTAGGATTGTTTTTTAAAATCATAAGCATAGAATAAGCGAACTAAATATTTGACTTACCAAAATCAAATTACCCATCTCTTACAGTTAATCATCCACAAAATTGTGGATGGGCAGAAGGAGCCTCACGCCATTGGACTTGGGATGAGTGAACAGAAAAGAGAGAGAACTGGCAGAGGCCAAGAGGCAGTAGTCGAAGCGTATGTGCACAGGAGGCTAGTCTAAATTGCAATTAGTTATTAATTAGGGCTTTTTTTGTTTCCCTCGTTAATTTAGAACTTTTTTTTATCATCATCATTGTTATTATTTATTTTATTCTTTTAAAACACCAAAAGTAGGAAATAAAATTAAATTTTGATTCTAAAATTTTTAATTATTGTTTACCCATATATATAATGTTCATGAGTTTTTTTTATTTCTATTATTATTATTTATTTTTTCAAAATTATAAGTTACTCCATTCTATATTTGCAACGATTTATAATTGGTTGTTGAATGTACATTCACGACTAAGTAAATTCATTGCTACTTTCTTACAACCATCCCCATTTGTCATTGAATATCTGCATAGCTTACAATGATAAGTTGGCCGTCGTTGTCTATGCATACAACGATCGTAAAAAATAGTCGTTAAAAGGCAATATATATCTTGGCCAATCCTCTCAATTTTAGCGACATATATTTTTCTCTCGATACAACAACGAATAAATTTGGTTATCATATTTGTTTTAATTTATGACAATTGTATTAGTTGGTGAAAATATTTATTGGTTGCTGCAAGTTTTGGCAGAAAACTCAAACATAGGTAGCAAAGAATGTACAACCAAGATTCAAGTTGGTTGTTGAATAATGCATTTACCAACAAAATACCATGTCGCTAAAGGGTATTTGCAACAACCAGAAAATACAAGTTCACCGATGATCTACTACGACGAAGGTTTAAATTTGGTCGTAAATAGTAGGTTTCAACAACTCAAATTACTTGGTTGTTGAAATATTGGTTGTAAAATGTCATTTTTCCTGCCGATGGAGACAGCAATAGTAGGTGATGATGCATAATCTCAAGAGTTAAAACTCATCAACTCGGTTTTCCCAGATTTAGCGAAAAATGCATCTTCGTCTGAATATATGACATGCATGGGATTCTTTCAACAAAGAGTGAATATGTCGACTACCTTAATGATAAGTTAATTCAATTATTTCCCAGTGAAAGTACAGAGTTTGTCAATTTCGATGAAGCAACTGATGATACAGGCAACTATTACCAATTGTCCAATTATGCTCTTAAGAAACCTGAATCTCTTCAATGGACTTTGCAATCGAACAAGAACGGTATGTTGTGATTTTGGAACAAATGTCATTCATGCAGAAATAACCTTCGGACAACATGCTGGGAAACAAATTTAGCTTCCCCGAATCCCACTAAGTCCTGCAAACGATGAAGGCTACATATTCAAGTTTTAGAGAAAACAATTTCCGATATGACTTTGCTTTACAAAGACTATCGACACGATATAAGGACAAACTATACCTCATGTTAGAATATATCTTCTAGAGCATGTCTTTTCACATATATTGCTCTTTCACATGGAGTTTCAATGCAAACAACAAAATGTTGGTCGAATTAGACAATAAAAGCAAGAAAAGTGTAATGTTGATGAAATATATTGTGTATAAAGAAGTGCTTTCATAATAAAATTTTCCACGATCAAATATATTTATTGTAACATACAACGTGTAATGCACGTTCCAATGACTAGTGTATATATATATAGCAATGGTAATACTATAATTGACGTTTGCAATGGTTAATAATCAAGGTACCAAGTATCACAATAAAAAATCAATGTGAAGTCAAGTCAATATCATGGAGCATCAGTTAAGTTTATCTACAATTCAATAAAAAACAGTGACGGACCTATTCATGGCTCGGTCTGACCGAAATATAATTCCCTTTTTTTTTTTGAAAGGCCCAAATATAATTCTTAAGTAGCCCAAAAAAAGTTTATTCGGTCCAGCCCAAAACCCAAACTCAAACTTTTTTTAAATAAAAAAATTCATTAGTTAGCTTAATACCAAAAATAAATCTAAGTTTTCTTGGTCCAAAACAAATGCAAAAAGGGAAGCAATTTACGAACATATCTAGTTAGCCCAATACCAAAAATAAATCTAAGTTTACTTGTTATCTATTTTATGATCTACCTAGGAGGATGGAGACTCTTTCATCTTTTGTGATACAATATCTCTTCGTTTTTATTTGCCATTAATTAATGGATAAATGGTGGTTAAAGTTACTATATATGTTTATAATTTGTGTATTTGGAAGAATATTATTATATTTTAGGTTTGATTTAAGCTAATTTATAAAAGAGACTGTCAAATTTTTATGTATTCTAACTTATAGTGCAATTTCATTTCCAAAAATTTATAGTATAAAAAAAATTTTGAGGGGTGCTGCCCCGAACCCCCAGGAAGGGGGCTCTGCCCTTGCCAACCCCCAATTGTTTTTTCTCTAAATCTAGCTCGGTCCTACATAAAATCATGGGTCCGTCCTTGATAAAAAGAGATGAAGGCTGAAATCTAGTACTAGCATTGTCATATATAATAGCATGCTCAACATATAAATATGAAATAACCGAAGCGTAAAAGTGAACCAAACTTAATTTGAAAAAGTGAGTTCCCTTGTATCACACTTATGAAAATGCTATCAAAAAATTGAGTAATAAATTGCTTTGGTTCAAACTACATAAAAGATGTGTCAAAGTAAGACAGCAAACAGTAAGTGGACGTCAAATGTACATCAACTTATTTCAAAAAAAAAAAGGTAGGTAAAGAACTTGTGATCTAAAAAATAAAAATGGAAAAGTGAAAATAGCAAAGAAAAATAACTTATAGATTAATCAGTGGTGGAGCCAGGATGATTATTTAGTGGAGGCATAATTCTTTTCGTGAATAAAATATGAATACATAAAAAATATACATTTTGAATTTTATTCACTTTGGAATTTCGCATAGTGAAAACACTATCATTTTCATAAAATATTTACATATTTACTACAAATAACTCATAAAATTTCTTCAAGCCACAAAATTTCCTAATAACATTGATAACTAGTTTTTGTGATTCAAAATTTCAATCTAAACTAAAATTTCTAATTCATGTCACTTAACAATCTTGACCTTTTTTAACTCAAACAAACCATGCACAAAATATTTACTTCTACCACCTATTCGATACAGCAAATCATGAAGAACTTTAGAAAGCTCTTTTCTAAAAGGAAGCACAACTTTTCGTTGCATGTAGCACAATGAAAACTTAGGTTTCATAGCATTGTAATGCTTTTCAACTCTATGAGCATATCAAAATAAAGCATTGCAATACTTACACTCATCTTTAATGTGACATTCCAAATTTTTCCTTATACTTTCGTTCTATGTGATATAGTGAAACGTGGGGACTCAATTAAATATGAACATTAGATTAAGGGTCAAAGTGTTAAAGTTAAAAAAAACAAAGAAAAAAAGGAGTCCAGAGAGTTCTCGGGAAAATTGGCCAATTTCTACCTAAAACATATATAATATAATATATAATATAAACAAAACAAAAAGCCAAAAACAAAACAAGAAAAAAGAAGAAAGAAGAGAGAAAGAGGGCCGAAGCTTTCTACAAGCTTTTGAAAAAAAAAAAGAAAAGAAAGAGAAATTTGAAGAATCTTGGAAAGAAGAAGAAAGCTAATACAAGAAGCAACTAGTAAGTGTTCTTGGTCTTTAACCTTGAATTTTTGTAAGTTTGAAAATATAGGGTTTATGAAAATTTTTATGAACATGTCTAATAGCTTGTAATTTCATTTACTACACATTTAACTGGCATTAAATCAATATTAGATTATGGAATTTAAGGTTCTTGGTGTTATATTAAGAAATTGTGTTGGCTAGTAATAAGATGAAATTTTAAGTGGAGGAATAAGTTGAAGTTTTATATATAAGTTAGTATTATGATTTTATCTCATAATATCATGGTAGTTGAGGAATCTAGTGAAGTTTAGAATGGATATGTAAGTAATGAATGCCATAATATTAATGGCAAATGAGGAAATTGTTAAAGACCAAGAGTTAGCGTTTAAAGGTGAAAAATTAGTGTTATTTTAGTGGATAATTAAGACTTTAACATGTGATATTATTACAATTTATTTTAGATGAGATAAAATCTATGATAATTATAAAAGGAAACAATTATATGTCTAACTGGAGAATAAAGAAATCTTGGGAATTTAACGGAATAGAGAATTTGTAATTCAAACCAAATTTTATGTTGCCAGAAGTAATTTCATGTTGATAAAATTTGTTTAACTACAAGATTTCTAACTAGTAAATTAAATTACAAAGAAAATAAATGAGAATGAGTATAAGTAGAAAAGTTGTAGTCCACAAGGAAACTCATATGGACACCATTAATTGAACTAGAAAATGAGAGTTCAGGTAGTTTAAAAGAATAGAAAATTTATATTATGTAAATGTGTTTCATCTTGCTGTATATAGTGTTTTAGAAAATTTTCGCCATTTAAAAAGAAATAAAGGAAATAAAGTTAATAAAAGTTGAAGGAAGAGTAAATAAAATGGATTATTAATTAAATTACTCATGTTCTATTTCAGGGGACATAGAAGAAATTGCAAGGGCCTATCAACCGAATTAAATCACATATATACAGCCAGTGAGTGGAATTTCTCTAATCCCTTGGAAATGAAATTATCATGCTTTGATTTTTATGTGATGTCGTGAAGTTATGACAAGTGTTTTTTTAAGAAATTTTTTTAAGAATTTTCATTTCATTTGAGAAGGTTACAAATTCAAAGGTATTGTTTAAGAATTTCAAAGATATGATGTATTTGAAATGCAAATGTTGAATGATTTGAAAATTCCCCAAGTGTATCCAATGTCATGAAAATGCCGTCTACGGGCGAAGGGGCCTATGGCTCAAGCTGACCAAATAAGTCCCGCCCAGGCGAAGGAGCCTATTGTGCTAACTATGGCTCAAGCTGGTTGTTGCGCCGCCTAGGGCGAAGGGGTCATGTGGTACCTATAACCCAAGCTGTTGTCTACGCTCGTATGACTTAATATCATGATTATGTAATGTTGGATACTCTTTGGGGGTGAATTCTATGATGATCTTGAAATGAAATGATTTTCATGATATTTCTATCGTTGTAACGATTTATAAATAAAGACGACTTACTTATGATTTGCTTGGATGAATATAATAGTGGTCTTGTTTAAAAGTATGAAAGTTTCTTAATATTCCACTCACTGGGGCATTAATGCTCAAGAAAATAATTTTTCAATATTTCCCCTTACAGGTATTAACTGAAGTTTGAGCAACTCCTGAGACTCATTCTGGAGACGAGCCTTTGACAATGTTGGCATGATCAACTAGAAATATAACAAGGAAATATGTTTTGATGTGGTTAACTACATTTTGATATGTTGGCATGATTATGTATATTAAGGAGAAAAGAATGAGACTAGTATTCCTTGGAATGTATATCTCTATGTTGAGTTCGTTATGTTAGGATATACATTTGACTTGGTGTGTTGTGGTGGTCGGTTGAGGTTTTGAATTGTGTTGGAGTAGGGGTTTGGTAAATTCTTGTCATGCAGGGTGGTTTATTCATAAAATAGGGGAGATGCTGCCAAAATTTTTAGGAAATTTTAATAAGTCAACGAGCCTTGACGGTGAATTCTAACTTTTAGTTAGAATTTATTATCGGCACACGTCACATTTCTAGTATATTAGAGATACTGGGGGTGGGGCGTGTCATTTAAGATCTCAAATGCCAAAATAGTCTACACAAATTATACCTACTATAAAATTGAATCAAAAGAACTAAGGAACAAAAGAAAACTCCAATAAAAATATCTAATATTAAATCACATATGTTGCAACATTTTATTATTAAATTAATGAGTTATGAACTTTTAAGAGTTTATGAGTTACTGGTTTAGTAATTACTAGTATTTGTTAGAATATAGTTTGCTAGTTTAGTGTTTCAATTTATTATTTTTTGTAAGTTAGTCCTTGCGTATTAAAGACTTGTATTACTCATTTGCAGATGATATTCTATCGTATAACAACTAGGGTTTTGTTCTCACTCTTCTATTTGTTCTCTTCTAATTGATTTCTTCTTTTACTTCTACCAATGAAAGATATTATTGCATATTGAATTATTCACAGTATTCGAACATGCATCATGCATGTGTTTATTTAATGTTAAACTTGAGTTTAAGTCATTAATATAATAAATAGTTAAATTAATGTTCTAGTAACATGTGTGTTTATTTTCATCTATATAAATACCTCCTAAATTTTTTGGTTACACACACTTCAAACAACAAAATTGCATGTTTTAATTGATATTTTTCTTATTGTATTGGCAACAAAAAAAAAAAAAGGTGTTCTATAGTTGATCTTTGAGTTTGTCCTTAGTACAAAAAGGATTGAATTATACAATGTATAAGTTGGGCTGTTGTATCCTGGAGGGGACAAGTTTTCGTGATTATCTGTTGCACCGGTGACTAAAGACTTTCTAACATCACAGAGGGTTTGAACTTCCTTAAAGAGAGCAGGATTTCCGTACCTCAACCTAATTAGTTATGAGTTTGCTTCAGTTTTACTTGTAAATTTTTATTGATTTTAACTATTTCCAACAATATATATTCCTACGCAGTTTAAGCTGCCATAGAGGCAAAGGCATTAACTTCATATATTGAATATCCCTTATTTTCATAAAGAAAATTATATAAAGTTATGTTTTAATAAAAAAAAAGTCACTAAACCACTCACAATTACTTTGGAACATGAAGGCAAAAAAATATCAGTGACTAATAACTCTGCACACTGACACTCTACATCTTCATATGAGAAATAAGACATGACCTAAGTTATTGTATCAGAAAAAGCAATATAAATAATTAACATATATATATAGTGCTCCTTAGTATCAGAAATAACTAATCTTCAGTATCCTCATAATGATTATTTGGAAAATTGATTAAAAAAAGAGTGACAAATTCCTCGTTATATAGTAGTAGTAAGCAAGAATGTCACAATGAAACAAATACTTCATTCGTTTCAAAAAGATAGTCTATTATTCCATTTTCGTCCATCTCAAAAAGATACTCATATTGAGCATATATTTAATTTTTCATTTCCACATATACCCGCAATTAATTTATTGTTATTTAGAATCATTTTGGAGCACTCTCTGAAAGCAATTTTCAAGTTGGGGAAACTGCTTCTTCAAAGTCTGGATATCACCTTTTATTTCCACTTTATGGTAGGAGGATTGAAGATCAAGGAAGCCTTTAGATTGGAACGTTGGTGGATTTTCTATTTTGATTTTTTTTGCTTTTTTTTACTGTTTTATTTTCGTTCTCTATGTCCCTCTCCCTTGTATCTAATTGTATATTGTTGGGCCTCTTTGTTTTGGATTTATTGGCAAGGCCATGTATGGGCCTTGACTTTAAATCCATTTCTGATCCCTTGTGTGTTCGGCCCTTTAATGTAATTTCCTTTATCAATGAAATTATCATATTAAAAAAAAAAAAAAACCTATTCATTGAAAGTATATATTTCAAACAATTAATAAGATTTAAGTGTATATTTGTAAAAATAAGGTAAATTTAATGTTTTGACTATATTAACTACCCACTTCATCTCACAAAGATAGTCCAATAATTATTTTCACATAGATTAAGAAACGATAGTTAATATAGTTAAAATATTACTTACCCTTACGTCTCATTAATTCTTTAAAATACTATCAATGTATAAGCAGTTGAATAACAATAATTAATTAGGGGTACATTATAGACATAAAAAATTAAATGCATATTCAATATTAGGAGTAGGGAGGTGGTTGGGCGGTTCAGTTTTCCGGTAAAACCACCACCGAAATACCCATGAGCGGTGGGGAATTTTTCCCACCGAGGCGAACCAGTCTAGTGGCTAGCCACTGAACACGTCGGTTTTAAACCGATTTTTTTAATATAAATCAAATGCCAAAGCTTTTATTTTTGCCATGGAACGTTTGAATATTTTCACGTTTTTCTAATTTCGCGTTTGAATATTTTCACATTTAATTGGTTTGTGGAAAAAGTTTATGTCAAAATACTCAAGAGAACAAATTGGTAAACTAACAGGATACAATTATAAATTATAATATAATAATATGATATCAAACCCTAAATTCGAAACTCAAAACCAGAAACTAGCGAAAGTAATCATAACAAATTGTAACTTGTTAGTTGTAAACACTGACAAAATAGGATTGCAAATCGAAAGCACTCAATTCTTATTCGAAGTCAATCAATGGAAAAACCCTACAAGAAAAAATAAATAGAGCAACTAGACAGGCCAACAATCCTTTAGTGGGCTGGGCTTACAAAGCAAATTACGAAAATACGAAAAATATGACAAAAATATAGAAGAAGATAGTTTTCACTCTCTAAACGAGCTCAAATGCCCAAAATTTGTCATACGTCATATGAAAGCTTTGAGTCTTGCCCGTCTTGTCGCAAGCTTTCTGGAATGGTATTATGGACGAAAATCGGATACCGTATGCAAAAGTTAAGCCAGTTTGAAGTTTAAAGTTTTATTTTATTTCCATTTTTTTAACTTAAAAAAGATTAAAAGACTGGTATACACGGTCGGATTTTCATCCACAATTCGATTTTGTCATGCTTGGCTTGGTTTTCTGGTCGGCTCCATGGTCGGTTTTGTCATGCTCGGTTCGGGTTCGGTTTTGGTTTTGTCAGTTTTACACCAAAAACTAGTCGGCAAACCGAACCAGCTTTTTCTAACCAAAAAACTGACCGAACTGGCCGACCAAATGTGAAAAACCGGCGGTTCCGGTTCGGTTCGGTAGGGTGATGGAAGTCGGGTCGGTTTTTCGGTGAAAAATGCCCACTCATACTCAATACGGTAAATGAACTATCTTTTTGGGACGGACAAAATAAGAATAGTAGATTATCTTTTTGGAACGGAGCTAGGGAGTATCTTTTCTTAATCTATGTGAAAATAACTACTGAAATATCTTTGTGAGGCGGGGGAGTTTGTATAAACTTCCCATGTAACAAAATATAAATATTTTTAACGCATTTAACATATGAGATTAAAAATCAAAGATATTTGGCGAGTTATCAGTATTTTCACTTGTGCCATCAGCTGTGTTGCTTGGATTAAAGCATTGTGCACGGAAGAGTTAGTACTAGAAACTTGTAGCAATAACAGTTTAAGGAAAAAATATTGCAATTGATCTAAAATAATTAATTTCATTAATTGAATCCTAGATGCATTGTTGTTAGGATCGATTTAGGTTCCAATGCTACTTTTTGTGGAGAAGCTATAAAACTAGCACACAAACTTTGCAACTGAAGTTGAAATGAGAAAACTAGGAAAATAGATGAACAATAAACGAGGGGCAAACTTGTAGAAGAATTTCAATACCTGCAAAAGGATTACAACTTCTCTCTACACATAAGGAGAACAAAATGGATTATTTATGTCTTATTATAGGAGAAAACAACTCTATTCTAGTAAGGAAAAACCATAATACACATTTAGGAGAAACTTCTATTTTTTCTCTCTAAAACTCCTCTCTCTCTTCTCGAGAAATATGTTATGAAAGCTTATGAACTCTTGTCCTATTTATAGAGTTCATTTCTTAACCTCTAAGGAAATTAAACCGTCATAGACAACTCATAAACAACTCGTGCTTGGTTGTCGCTAGCTATGCGGTCTTCGAATTCGACTTAAATTATTCTTCTTCCTTTACAACTCATGCTTAGTTGTCAAGTCCAAACCTTAGCCATTAAGAAAATCTTACACTGCCTTTGACTTGGTCAACTAGAGTGTTCGATTCGGTCTTGAACTCTTAAGGATAAGCTTTATCCTTTAGCAAGTTGAAAAGTTCGATTTGGATTCAAACTCTTACTTTTCAAAACTTATCTACAACAACTACTAAAGTGGCTTTACCATAACATTTCTCCCACTTAAAGTCACTTTTGTTGTAGCTATTGCTTCCTTTCTATATTGTCATTTCCATGCTGCTTATGTTCCAACAGGCGAATAGAAGATTGACACCATATAAACTTGTCAACATTGAGTGGCTTTGTCAACATATATGCTAGATTGTCTTTAGTATGGATTTTCTGAATATCCGCACTTCTTTCTTCCACCTTCTCCCATACAAAACAAATATGCTTTGGCAAATATTCTTTGTCTTCTGGTGGCTGAATTCTTTGCTAAGTGCAAAGCGCTCTGACTATCACAAGATAGAGAAACATTCTCTTGTTTGTGTCCGAGCTCCTCCATTAACATTTGCTACCAGACTACCTCTTTGCTAGCATGTGTAGCTGCTATATATTCTGTATCTGTCGTAGAAGTGGCCACGATAGACTGCAGCTTTGAAACCCAGCTTACAGCTCCTCTAGCAAGAGTAAACACATATCTTGTAGTGGATTTACTTTTGTCAAGATCACCTGCATAATCTGAATCAACATAGCCTCTGACAACAAAGTCTGGCCCTCCATAACATAATGCAACACGAGGTTCCCTTGATATATCTCAAGATCCTCTTTACTATATTCCAATGCTCTCTACCAAGACTCGCCATGTATTTACCAACCGCTCAAACTGCTTGTGCAATGTCTAGTCTTGTACAAATCATAGCGAACATTAAACTCCCGACTGCTGATACATACTGTACTCGAGACATCTCCATCCTCTCTGCTTCTTTGCTAGGACTCATACTTGAGGATAACTTGAAATTAATAGGAAGAGGGGTATTAATTGGCTTACAATCTTGCACATTAAAGCGCCGCAAGATTTTTTTCAAATAGTTTTTTCTGAGAAAGCCAAATCTTTCTATTATTTCTGTCTCAATAAATTTGCATCCCAAGAATCTTGTTTGCTGGTACCAAGTCCTTCATTTCAAATATTCTAGCCAAATGTGCCTTAATTCTTTAATACGATCTTTTGTTGGGGTCTGCTACCAACATGTCATCAACATGCAACAGCAAGGTGATGAAATCACTATCACCAAATCTCTTATGGTAAGCATAAGGATCTGAATTCAGTGTGCTGTATCCAATGCTCATGATGAAGGAATCAAATCTCTTATACCAACACCTCGGTTCCTGTTTTAGACCATATACAGATTTGTTCAACTTGCAAACCAATTTCTCTTTTTCTTTTTCTTTTTCTTCAAATCCTTCTGGTTGAAGCATATAAATCTCTTCTTCAAGTTCTTCATAAAGAAATGTAGTTTTCACATCTAACTGCTCTAAGTACAGGTCAAATGTAGCACACATCACCAAGACTACTCTAACTGTTGTAAGCCGAACAACAGGAGAAAATATTTCATTGAAGTCAATACCTTCTTTCTGAGTGTATCCTTTTACTACCAATCTAGCACGATATCTCTCCACTTGATCATTGCCATCTCGCTTTATTTTATAAACCCATTTGTTGCCAAAGACTTTTATTCTTTGTGGTAGTGGAATAAGCTCCCAAGTCTTATTCTTTTGGAGTGCCTCAATTTCTTCTTGCATTGCTGCCATCCACAGAGAAGCTTCTTGACTGTTTATAGCTTCATGGAAAGTTGATGGCTCACCATCCTC